>JBBPCS010000374.1:7817264-7831830 GCA_037974645.1 Hollardia meadi | reverse complement strand
TCTATCTATCTATCTATCTATCTATCTATCTATCTATCTATCTATCTATCTATCTATCTATCTATCTATCTATTTATCTATCTATCTACAATATGTCTTAACCTATTAATTTTATTTCTGAATTTCTATTTATTTGGTTCACCAAAACTGCATTTTTACACAATTTCTTTATAAATTATCTCATTATGATTGTGCATTTTTTGTCAAAGTAGTGTGCTCCCATTTTTAATCAGGTGTCTTGTTATGTGTTTATGTGTGTGTTTCTAAAGGGCTTGAACACTCTTCAAAATCTCAAAGAACTAAACCTTGTCGACAACAATATTGAAAAGATCGGTAGGTTTTTAGAGTCCTTTGTATTTTCTGTACTACGTCTAATTGAGGTTCAGTGAGCTGTTTGAAAAAAAATAAAATAATAATCAAACTATTTTAAACTTCCTCTTCTAAGGACATAGCCTTGATCCTAATGCCAGCCTTCAGAATCTTAATCTGTCCGGGAACAAGATAAGCTCCTTTAAGGTAAGATTAAAAACAGAATTTTTTTTTTCTTTAAAAAGTTGTACTTATTTCATAAAATCTTATTAAAATCCTTGGTCTGCAGTAAGGGCATTTAGAAAGTTTTGTGAAATGTCGGGGTCCCAGACAGTTCAGATTTTCAATCAATTCTTCAATGAGCTGGCTGCATAAAACCTTCATTGAGTTATTGAGCAGCATAATTTCAATGATATACATTCACTATTGCGTCTATTTAAAAAAGAATATTAAGAGACTATGCAAAGGTTGTTTGGAATGTGGGTTTGTGTTAGTTATACATTTTAGACATACTCTCTAGCTGACATGCTCGTTCGTAGTATTTACACAGAGTCATTGTCTTGTTCAAGGTCATTCTGACAACGCGAAAACAGTTTGTGATGCCAGCCTTGTTTGGAATAACATCTCAGATCATATTCCTGCAATGCACCTTTTGTCATTCTAACATTTCTTTATAGCTGCTGCAGCAAGTATGGAGAAAAGGAAAAAAAAAAGTTATGTATTTCCACTGGTTGCCAGATCAATTTTCTGGCTACAAGAGAATAAAAAAATTTCCAGACAGTTCTATCATGCAGGCAGAGCAAACATGTGGACCTCAGTGATACTTGCTTTTCCTGTTTGTTTGTCTTAATTTATTCTTGAGACAAAGTTGTGTTTTCAGGACCTTATAAATAAGAGAAATCCCATTAATGAACTACCTTGTGTGTTCTGTTGTTGTTGTTGTTAAAACAGGAGCTTACCATGCTAGCCCACTTACCCAATCTGACCGAACTAGCACTGAAGGATCCCACATCTACCCCAAACCCAGTGTGTCTGCTGTGTAACTATGCCACACATGTGCTTTACCACATGCCACGTCTCCAGCGACTCGACACCTATGACGTCTCGAGCAAGCTAGTCAAGGAAGCAGCTGAGGTATTGAGAGGACCAGCAGGGTTCTGAGTTTCCGTTAGATAAGATACAAATTATATTGATTTATGTTGATTGCTAATGATTACTTGAGGTTACCCTTAAATAGTAGTAGAGAAATAGCACATCACACATTTGTTTAGTTGTTCCAGTGCTTCAGTGGAGTTACAGAGAATACATATGTGAGTGAAATAGTTAAATCTAAGTCACAATGTCTTCATACATTTCTTCAATTCAAAATCCAAGATGCATCGCACACGTATTTCCCTTGAATTCAGCTGGACACATTTAATATCTTTGTAAACCTTATTGTGATATCGTGTAACATAAAATGAGGTTCTGTAGGTTTGAATAATGCCCGTCTGTATAATAAGTATGCAACACTTGTGTAATTTGTTGCATCTTTGTGTTTTGTGTGCTTTTTTGTATTAGTCCACAGTAATGAAAAAAATGATGTACTACAACATGCGTGTACGGACTGCTCAGAGGAACCTAGCAGAGACACGGCTCAGTCTGATGGAGAGGAAGAAAACTATGTTAGAGCTACCCGAAGAATCCATCAGAACACTCAATCGTTCCCTCAAGAATGTAGGTACAATCCTTGAAACATTTTTAAAATTACTGTGGCAGCTGTAATATGATAAGTTATTTAGCTGCAATCTCCAGCGGCAGGTTGCTGTTATTGTACAAAGTTAAGACAGCTGTTGTCATTTGGATGCCTACCTAGCTTGAACGTGAGCTCTCCAAGGTGCCAACGGGTTGTAAGAAGTCTGCCTGCATGTTGGAGGACGGATCGGCCCACTTGGTTGAAGGTTCGGCCAACAGAAGTGACCCAACCATTGACAACAGTTGTGATCCCGCCATGGAGCACAAAATCCTCAGCAAGATTGTCGCGCTCAGGGAGAGACTGGTGCTCTGGACAAGGAGGCTGGATGAGTCTGTATATTTGAATAAGATAGAGTATTTTACAGTGCTTTATACAATTTACTCTCATACTGTACAGTACATGTTTCTACATTCAAACATATGATTAACAAAACAGCCCCAATGTGAAAAAATAATGTTTCTTCTTCTTTCCTTCTTTCTTTATTCAGGATTGATGCCTGGTATGAGCAGAATTTGGTCCAAGCCACAAACATGATGGAATATACTATCCAGTTTCTGCTGATGGAGCTAGAAAGTGTTGGAAATATTCGTTTGGAAGAGGGCTGCTCCACAGATCCTTGGTATTATAGTACAATCACCTTCATCAATAAATTCACAGTTGCACAGGACAAAACTCATTGTTCATTTGTTATGTACCCAACAGGTTTACTTCCTGTTGCGATCTACTGCTGTCCCGCTTCTCTCGTTCAGACTTTATGGTTCACGGCATCACTGGGATTAAGATCAATAGAGTTATCCGCATCCACAACAGTGCCTTGAGATTTCGCTTTGAGGACAAACTTCACAGCCTTCTAGCCAGTGAAGAGTCTGCTTCTCTTTCACAGTAAGTTAAAAGGGACTGTAATGAAAAGTGATGATAATTGTGTGTGTTTTTACCAAGAATTTTTACAGACATTGTAACATTACTATTGCCATCACTGCAAAACTTAACAAGACCTTCCATTGAATCTAATGTACACCTTTGCAAGCAGGAATTACAGACGTCGATTGGAGTACTTGTTCTATGTCGCTGACCCTGAAAAAAACAATAGGAAGGAAGAAATTTTGTGCATTATTGAGGAAGGCTTCAAAACAGCAGAACAATATAAGGTGTGTATTTTGTTGCAGTTGTTTCACAAATTGATTAGTGTAAAATTGTAGCTTATTAAAAGTCTCAGTTGGAATTTTTTACACAACATGCATTTTCATTTTGTTCTATGCAACAAAAACGGGATCTGTAATTAATTATTTTCACATTAACTCCAAATCATGCTGCTTTTTACCGTGTTGACTTTGAACTAGGTCTCGGAAACAGAGGGTGCTATACCTTTTTCCAATAGCCTGAGTGTGACCGAACAGCCCAGAATTGAACACGCACTGCGCCAGGCCAGCAAAGGCGATTCCAAGCACAGTACGGATATGATCCCCTTCAGGCATGGTAAGTTAGTTTTGCTCATGGTATTATTTCCTTACATTGCCCTTAGCTGTGACCTTTTTTTTTCCTCTTAATAACTAAAATACTAAAGTATTTTGTCTGTAGGTCAGATTATTGTTTCCAAAGTGTTTGTGGGCCACAGCATGCCGATACGTGTTGGAGAAGAAGTGGACAGGAGCCGCTATTCGAAAGCTTACTCTGTGTACCGAAATGTGGACACTAAGCTCAGAACTGCAATGATTGAAGGTATGTGGTATCTGAAAAGGCATGAAAACAATTATTTCAGTCAGTATTTGTTCAATGTCATGCCTCTCTGTGTGTTTTTCATTCAGAGAGACCCCTCTCCTCCAAAACACACAGTGGCCCTGAGTGCAGCCCCAGACGAAGGCAGTGGTTTGTGTTTGACCATGAGCTTGTCCTGCCTGAATACATCATATATTTTGAATACATTGCAGGGGTAATGAATCCATCTGTTTTGTTATTGTACATCCCCATGGTGTTGCAAGTCAACATGCTGCATGAACTCAACAGTAAATTTTAATGCCAGGTGTTAATTTGATCACATATCACAATAAAAATTTTAAAAAAGTCAGATAATAACACATTCTGATTTTTGTGTCTCTTCTCTAGTCGCACACATTTTATTTATTTTATTTTAAAACTCACCACAAGTCAATCATTATGCACCTATCGGGCAATTTGCATGCTTTAAACCTTTTCATATGTTGTTACTAGGATCGAGAACAACCTGAATTGCTGGGCCAAAGCAAAGGGCGAAATGATACTCCTTCCAACGATATCATCCTCGACAAGGAAGTCCTCAACATGGAACCTGTGCTGAAACCACAGCCCAAGTTGTTGAGCTTGGATGACAAAATTCTGCTTCATGTAGCCAGAGCCAACGTCCTCAGTCAGATCACTGTAAGTAGTCTGTCTTCTCAAATGACAACTTCATTTTCAAGTCATGTCCTGCACTCACAATAAACTATCTTTAATGTATCAAATCTCCAGGTGCTGAACCTTCATGGCAACAGTTTGAGTAAAATAAAGGAGATTTCCAGCCTCACAGCTCTGCGGCATCTTACCATCAGCTTCAATGAGTTCACACGCCTGGATGACATTTCTCACATGGTAAAAGTGGCAATCTGTAATATTGAATGAAATTCAACAGCGGTGTGCCACATAATATGGAGAGTTTTGGAGCATAGAATGAAGTGGAAACAAATGCCATCTATTGTCTCTGTTACCTAAATCGCAGCCCAACCTTGAGTTTTTGGATGCTAGCTATAACCACCTAGTGACTCTAGAAGGGCTGAGAGCACTGGGACAGCTCAAACAGCTCGATGTGCGCTGGAACAAGTTGACCATGGCCAGAGAAGATACGGCTGTGCTGAGAAAATACACACCCACTCTGCTGAAGCTTGACACCCGATACAACCCCTGGAACAGGGTGCGTGGCGTTATCAAATAAAATAACGTGTTGTAAACGGCACAATGAGGAGGCATACAGTGAAGTTGTTTTCCCTTTTTCCAGCCCAAAACAGTCAGAATGACCATACTGGGCCGTCTGACGACTCTCACACACCTGGACGATATTATGGTAACTGAGGAGGAGGCTGCTGATGCTGTTCAGATGGCTGCTTGTTCTAAAATTAACCAGGTTAAGATCTTACAGATACAGATAATTGATTTATTGTGTAAAAATAAGTAGTAACATGCTCCAGTGAAGGAACATGTACCTGTATATATCAGGATGTACTGTAATTCAATCAGGCCTGTTGACACTCTGCTTGCAGGCATCTCTTCTGGCTCACTCGCGTACCAGCAGTGACCGTCCCCGCAGTCTCAGCCTGCTATCAACAGCCCAGCTCCTGGGTCTTCTGAGTCCTGCACCCTGGGGCCTCCACCAAGAGCTGGAGCTAAACTGGACTGCAAAGGTGAGCAACAGGCATGCAGGATTAATTCATTTTAGGAAAACTACTGTAGGAATTGTGATTTAAATTGCAATATATGCTTAAAACCTTTTATTATGCATTTGTGGCTCCATATTTCGACCAGATCACCGTACTGAATCTTGACAGCCAGAAGATTTCCAAACTGATCAATCTGAATAAACTGGTCAACCTGCGCTGGGCCTCCTTTAATGATAATGACATTTCTAAAGTGGAGGGTCTTGACAGCTGTTCGAAGCTGGAGGAGCTTTCCCTCAACAACAACAGCATCAGCACACTCAATGGTTAGTCACATTGTCAACTTGACATGAGGTTATATCGCAGCATTAAGATCCACCACAGCCGTTATTACAACTGTATGTCTTTGCTCTCTGTTTCTTCAGGCCTGTCAAAACTGCATTGCCTAAATAAACTGAGTCTAGATGGGAATCAGCTGTCGAGTCTGGATGCCTCGGTCTTAGATCAGCTGCCCAACCTGTCCTTTCTGTCTGTGGAGAACAACTGTATCAGTTCCCTGCATGGCATCCAGAGAGCTCGCTCCCTTCTTGAGCTCTACATTGGCAACAACCATATTTCTATGTCACAAGACATCTACTATCTGAAGGTGAGTGGGAAAGAAATAACGATAGGTTTTAGATTTTTATTCTGCTGTCTGAGCTCATATGCTCCTTTTTCTTGCCAGGGATTGACAAACCTCATCATTCTGGACCTTAATGGGAATCCTTTATTCGAGAAACTGGAAAACTATCGAATCTATGTGGTGTTCCACCTACCCACCCTAAAAGCTCTGGATGGCATTGCAGTGGTGTGTACTGACAAAGGCAACCAGTCAAACCTCTCAAATATTGTAGTGATGATGATTATATCCACTGTTTTGTATTTGCTGTTATTTCCTCTAGGAGGTAACTGAGTGTGAAAGTGCAAAGGATATGTTTGGAGGGAGACTAACCCCAGACATGGTAACAGAGAAGCTGGGCCACTCGAACTACACAGACATCACCTATCTCACCCTGCAGTCCTGCTCCATTAGGTAATAGCCTGGCAATGCAGACAGATGAACACGACTTGTATCCAAAAATGAGCATGATTATAGTGATTTACTATGCTGAAAAATTTGGCTAATTAAAAGTGTTTTGATTTTACCCCTCATAGGATTGTTGATCTGTGTCCACCGGACCTGTTCTGTAACCTGCGCAGTCTCAATTTAGACCACAACAACCTCACCTCTTTCTCAGGCCTCATCTACCTGCCCAACATCAAAGTACAAATTACACTGAATGTCAAAAATCTGACTTGAAATGCACATAAGCCTTGGACAAATAAATTACTTCCACTGTCTTCTTTACAGGCTCTATGTCTGAACTACAACCACATTGAGTCCATCCTGCCCAGGCAGAAGACTCATCTAACAAACAAACAGATACTGCACAGCAAGGTTCACTCCAGTGGTTACGGCCAACAGTGCCCATCCAAAAGCAAATGGTAATACACTTCTTATTTCAATAATCCATGTGTTTCTTTCCATTTTACAATGTCAAGTGTGAAGTATGATCTTCAACTAAACATGTAGGCTGTAACCATTAGAGGGCAGCACTGACTAACTAATCTTTGACAGTTTTTGTCACAGTTGTCGCTTATAAACACTAATAAAATCTAAGTGTAAACACAGCTTCAAAACACTGTAATTTGATTCAAAATGAATACGTTTTTATAGAGATATTATCTATAAAATAAACTGTATATTGGATAAATTGGTTAATTTAAGTTTCTACATTGTCAGTATATCTTGGGAATAATAATGTAAATGGTAAAAATGGCTACTCACACCGATGGCAGTGAGCTACCACACAGGGTGCTGGTCTGACCATTGGGAGCGATTTGGGGTTCAGTTTCTTGCGCAAGACACTTCGACATGTGGACAGGAGGGAGTGGTGGTTGAACTGCCAACCCTGTGATCAGTGGATGCCCCACTCTACCTCCTACCACCTGAACATCAGCCGCCCCCATAATGTGATCTTCCAATCAAAATGTTCTTTTATAGGACATGCTGTGACAGACATGCTTTTGTTTGCCCTGACCGTGTTTACCTTCAGGTGGTCTGCACCTGTGATGTCTGACCAGTTAAATGAGACAGCAGGAGGGGGTAGAGATGTTCATTTAACCACAGAGGTTGCAAACTGTCATTCTGTGACTGTGTTTAAGGGAAACTGGGCACACTTGCAGTCTGGAGCCACTGATGGCCAGCCTGGAGGTTCTGCATTTGAGTCACAATGGCATCTCCAATATGGCCAATCTGCAGCTCAGCAGGCTCACCAATCTTAAAGCGCTCTTTCTTCAAGGTACATATGGTAGCACCCCTCCCTCACAAAGCCTGTTAAAAGTGTGGTGTATAAAGCCTGTGAAAAGGTAAGCACTGAGAAAAAAAAAAGTCGCCCATAGACCTTAGGCCAGGCAGAAAATGAGACCTGAAGAAAAGAACCACCGACTTTCTTTTCAAAAGCTTTTGATGGCTCTTCATTGAGCTTTTCTTTGTCAGGGTGATTTGTCCCACAAAACAAACCTTACTTGTCCTCTCCTCCTTTTTGCTACGAAACTTTTCAAAGCTGTCACTGTAATTTCAATTCCTTTTTACACCAGGAGGCAAACAAACATATACCTAACAAATGTTTATATTGCCTTAAAACGCTGCCTTTTATATTGATCAGAGTGTTTGTTTACATAAGTATAACTGTACTTCAGTTCAGCTGTCTTTCCATTGTCTTGATAAGGTCTTCTCTCCCTAGGTAATGAGATCAGCCATGTGGATGGATTGGAGGGGCTTCACCAGCTTAGAGAGCTTGTGTTAGACAGGAACCGGATCAAAGCTCTGGCAGATAACTCTTTCATAGCCCAGAACGTCCTGCTAGAACTGCACCTAGCAGAGAACCGGATCCGGGAGCTCAGCAATCTAGAGCCTTTGACTGAGCTCCGCAAGCTCTTTCTTGGCATGAACAAGCTGCAGGTATTCTCCTTAGGCAGCTGTAGTCTTCTAGTCTTTATATTTAGATTTTTATTAAAATTGCATGTTCATGTTTTCAATGAAACTGCCTTAACAACTTACGCCACAGTGATTTCTTGTGGTGACCACCAAGGTTGCAGTAAGCTCTTGTCCGATTTTTGATTTACCACCAGATTTTAGTGATTGTTTCACATGCAGAATGTGTCGGATGTTTAAGAATATATTTCATTCAGCGTGCCGCCGTATTGCTTTTCCCTGCATTTGCAAAGTAAGACATGAAGTATAGTAATCACGAGTCATTACCACCCCACTGGGCATGCCAGGGGTAGCATTAAGGAGATTCAAGTTTGATTGAAGGTCACGGCCGTGTGTGTGAAGAAAGAGGTGAACAATCAGGACAACGTATAATCAGCTTCTCTCAGTCTGCATCTCCTTCTCACCCAGGGCAAGTGATTTGCATTTTTGTTGCCAGTTCTTGCCTCCCCTCACTTCTTTAATGTTTTCATACGTTCAATTAAGACAGAACAGCAATCATCCCAGCACAACCGTTCTCACACTGTAGGCATCTTTGAATCACAGCCAAGTGCAACCATAAACCTGGGAATGACAGAAAACACCCCCATGCCCTATTGCGTGCCCAAAATCTCTCTTGAGATTAATGAGAGCTCACACATGTAATCTCTCTCATCAGCTGCTTCCATCCTCCCTACACCAAAATTATGAAAGGTTCAGCCCTGATGCATATGTCTCTATTATCAACACACAGCCGGCTACAACCAGTGGGGAAGAAAAGTTAAATGAGGGGTTAGTGAATGAAAAAGAACTTAAGATAATCTTTTCTTTTTTAAAAAAAACTTTTTGTAGGACATCACAGAGCTTGACAAACTAGAAGTTCTCCCTTCGCTGACAGAGCTCTCTGTTGTTGGCAATCCCGTAAGTGTTATAAGTATTTTTTGCATTAAACACAATTACGTGTATTATAACCTTCAATTACTGGTTTTTACATAATTTTTTATCCTTAGTGTTTCTTTTATTTCATTCTCCTGACTTTTCTTTCTTTTTTTATTTTGCAATGTGAAGCACTTTGGGCTGCACATGTGTATGAAAGGTGCTATACAAATAAAGTTGAATTGAGTGATATGAACTGGGGAAAAAATATTATCCATGTTTGTTTTGCTATTATAAGCTTTGATGTGAATCTACTAGTAATCAGTCATATGACACTTTGAACTCGTTAACTTGCAAGCAAATTATCCCCCCAAAAAAACATGCTCACAGGCTCAATTTCTCACTTGCACAATCTAAAACATTCTCCCAGTGATAACTCTGTGGTCTCAAATTAAGCGATTACATGATGGGCCATCTGCTGTGCCTCAAACTGGCCAGCATCAGAGACAAATCCATTGACCAAATGGCAGGGTGCTTTTGGCCCCGTTACATCACCCATCTGGATATGGGCTATGCTCAGCTGTGGTAGCCTCTGTACTGCTTGACGCCATCCCCTTTCTCTTCCCATACGAGGGGTTAATCTTGCCAGGGGGTAGAGGCCAACAGCCACCCTAGAGACAATACCTCCTGCTGTTGACAGCATGAGATCACTACCTCACCCATGTTCCCTTGCCAAAATCTGTCTCTTCCTCTCCACTGGACATCCATTGGCATGCACTCACAACTTAATCACAGCAGCAGTGTGCTATCACAGCATTAAATTTATGGCTGGACAGACTGAATTTGTACCCTGACCAGAGGGTAGCTTCAGCTGGGCAGAGTGTTATCTGCTGCTGTCAGCTGGGTCACTGGAATAGCTGTTGACAACTACGTTGGGACCCACATAGCATCATATTTATCCCAGATGTTGCAGAGCAGGCTTCACTCAGGCACCATAGTTAAAATTGCTGTATGCTAGTTAGAGTCAGTATAATTTATTACTGGATTGTTTCATCAAACAGTTTGTTTTCCTTTCAGGTAGCTCGAAAATCTCTCCACAGACCAGCTGTAGTGCTCCATCTTTCCCAGCTGCAGGTCCTGGATGGAGAGATGGTTACCCTGGAGGAAAGGACCAGGGCTGAACTCCTCAGTACTGATCCATCAGTGAGAACTGCACACAACATGCATACTCAGTCAGAAACACACACATATACACATACATAGGCCTACAGGGTCATCATCTATCATTGATTGGCTATCATTGAGGACACGGAGGACATGCCCGAGAAATTCTACAATTTAAAAACTTACATATATGGTGGGTATTTTCTAAGATGATTCCAGCATTTACGTATAGAGACAATAATGCTTAAATTCGACTACATTACAAGACAAGAAAATCACTAATAAAACCATTTAGACCTTGTGCTTAGGCGAGTATTGGGGGGACCCATCACCCTGAGTTTCTCTAATCTTAGCTACAGCCATGCATAAATTCATTGCATATCAGAAATGAAGATGTTTGACTTAACAACATCTATAGGAAAGTTAGTTTGCAGGAGATGCCCTTATGTTAGAATTTTGTTTAACTGAAAGAAACAAAATGACATGAAAAAAAGGGGAAAAGCTTGGATCAAACTCGTTCTGATTTGACGTTCATGGATTGAGAGACCAGGGCAGTAACTCTCCTGCAGCTCTGAATTAAAAGCAGCCTAAGCCTGCTGGCATCATCCTGCTGATTAGATGAAACATACCCGGCCGATAATGCACCAGTGGATTTACTCCCTATTAGCCAGGTCAACACGACCCCCTCTGCTTGTTAATCGTAGATGTGGAAATGACAGAGCAGAGATCCTGGGTTTTCTCATTAAACACAAGCACGACCTCCCCCTACTGACTCTCTTAACTGCCATCTCACAGCTGTCACTCTCAGTTTATGCCTGTGACTGCCTCTGTTTAAAATTGAACATTGTTATTGATGAGTAGTAATTATTGTTTCGCTATATACAGTAGATACTTTGGAACAACAAGCGATTTAATCCCCAATCCTCTGCCAAGTGTGGGTAGAGTGGAAACAGTGCAGTGATAGTAGTAGCCATAAGAGGGTAGAGAAAAAATAAACAGTTACAAGGTTAGAGTGCATATACTGTGACGTCAAAGACATTGAGTTGGCGCTGGAAGCCCCAAAGAGATCATTTGTACAAATTGTCTGAATACCTGCTTATCTTTTTCCAGTGTAATCCTGTCCTGAAAATTACTTCTATCTTCCTCATGTTCCCTATTTAATATCTCTCTTAAAGCCATGCTCCCAATGCCCTGGGGCTTCTCTTCCTGCCACTGAAATAAACCTACCTGGACTGCTACCCCTCATGCCTCGACACACGCCTCTAAGAGGAAAGAGTGTAAGTGGAGGACTTCAGAACATTATGCATGTGCAAGATATCCTGCCTTGTAACGTGGACGAGGCCCAATCTCATTACACATACAAGTGTGAGTATGATGTTTCTCCTCTAAAAGAACATTTGTTTCTTGATAAATTCAACTGTGCATAACAGCCAGCTTTAGAACAGCCTGTTCTTCAAGTTCTAATGCAGTAATAAGGATTCACTTTAGTTTAATGATATACCAGAAAAATGTATGTATTATGTTGACCGCTGGTTTGATGTTTCTTGCTCTCTTATCCACACCCGTGTGTCAATTCCCAATTCAGACAAGAAGCACAAGCACGTTAATGCTGCTCAAAGCGGCCAAACTGACATGACCTTCAGACGCATTCGGAGAACAGGAACTAGCTTGACAACCACAGGCCTTCTTCCTGATGGAAACAGAGTCATCATCACTTATCCCAACCAGGAACAAGACATCAGGTTGGTAAATACAAAATCCAAAAAAATGTGAGATCCGTTTAAAGCATAATACTCTTTTAATGTTTCCTTGAACTTGTTATATTTCAGATTTCCAAACGGTGGCAAACCTCCACCCATGTAGCGTCCCAGGAGAGGTGGAGCATACACTGATACCTGTCAATCAGTCTACAATCCAGAGGTGAACACATGTGACAGCCATGAATAAATTAAAAAATAAATAAATAAATATATATATATATATATACGAACAGATGAATAAATCATCTTTGCAGTTCTTTGCATTTTAATTTAAACTAAAACATGTTTGGGGTTAAAGAAAATTAGGCTACTTGAAAGTCGATTGTAGTGCATCCCTTTTAAGTGCATTTATACTGACTGTGACCTTATTTTCTATCCACATATGTGGATAACTAACCATGGTAATCTGAGGATGAGAGGTTTTGGTGTCATTTCTACTGTTATTCCATCCTTGGCCCTAAACAAGTGAAAAAAAAACACCCACAGATGTAAGGGCGTATGAGTTTGGCACGCTGTATCCATTGGGTCAAATGCATCCCCAACAAGTGGATAATCCAGCTTTAGCACACCTCTCTGTGGACAATAATCTGCAGTCACTCAGATAAAGATGTAATCTTGAATGAGGTCCAAATGGATTTCGGAGATTGTCATTTTCCGCATGTTAGCCTCTTTTCGAAAAGCCCACTGCAGTTTCGACTAATAGGCAAATCTCGTGTGTAACTGGAACTGAACCGACTCCACTTGATGTTTATGATATTAGTTCTGCTGAACATGAGAGTTTAATCCTCCTGTTCTTCCTGTCAGAATAGTAGTCCTGTCATTAACAGAAACACCAGTCTGAGCCTTAAAAAATGTGGAGGATAGAGTATATATTAGGGTATGTGACCAAAAACCTTTTCATTCTGGGACCTCTAAAGCAGTGGTTCTCAAACATTTTCATGTCAGGGACCCCTAAACTGCCACAAATTAGACCATGGACCCCAATTTCATGAGATTTTGTCCCAGGGTCCCGCATCTGATAAGAAATTTGCTTTTAGATGTTTTATTAAAAAAGGTTTATGAAACCAATGACCAAAGTAGTCATACATTCTGTCACCGTTTTACGTATGGCTGGAGTCGTAGAAATATATTTTAAAAATAAATGATTCCCCTTTTTTGCTGGGGACCCACTCAAGGACCCCTTGCGGTCCCCAGACCCACTTCCTCTAAACTGATAATAGTATGATGAAAACCTCCATGTGAAAAGATTTAGATAGGACATCTATTCCTATCCATCAATGTAGGTACACATGGTATATAGCAGTGAAAGAAAGCCATTGTTAATGTCACCACTAGGTGTCCTTAGAGCTCCATTGGCTCTCACTTTACAATACTGATGAGTCCTGAATGAATTTACCACCTGCCCTGTAGGTATTCAGTTGAAGGCAGATACTTGTGTGTATGCTTTAGTTTTGTGTTTCCTGCCTGTGTAGCCTTTGCAGAACATGTGAGGAGACCAGCCAGCTTGAGGCAGCAAAAGTGAAAAGCTCTCCCCAAACAAGCTCCTCTAATGCATGTACTTAACTTCACTTAATTTGTGTTAATTCCCAGCTTTAAGCGGGGCTAATGACCGTGCAAGTGAGTGCACTGTCATTACCTTGCTCTGCCTGACATCAGATGGCAGCTGATGGACTCTAATGCACAGATTTGGGGGCTCAATGTGAGCTCTCTAATGCATTAGGTATTCAGAAGGATAATTACATACCGGTATTTTATATTTGTGTACAGTATGTGTAGTATGGATATGTATAACTGTTGTAATGCAATTGTATTTCTGTGTGTGGTGTAAGCCTGTGGTGAGTATACCGCTTTATACAGTATGTTTCTTTTTGCATATCTGTCAGTATTTTTAACATTAAAATGACATTAGCATAAAGATTGTGAATAATTCATCAGTTCGGAGTGAACCCAGATGCACTGCTCTCCCTGTCGTTCTCTTGTACCTCCTCCATGTTAGTAGACCACATGGTTCATAGCTGGTTTACTGGGATATAATGTGATGGGTCATGTTTTCATCTCCCTGATATGGAGTCCGGCTCGGATGGGAGGGAACAAGAGGGTGAAAGAGAGAGGGGGGAAGTGAGTTGGTCTCTACGGTTGTAGTCTGGTTTCATAATTAGACATGTTTGTGCTTGTTGTGAATCAGTTATAGATGATGCTCTTTCCCCCCATCCCCATCCCCACCAACACACACACACACACACACACACACACACACACACACACACACACACACACACACACACAC
>JBBPCS010000374.1:7799919-7817164 GCA_037974645.1 Hollardia meadi | reverse complement strand
CACACACACACACACACACACACACACACACACACACACACACACACACACACACACACACACACACAGAAAAATACATGCTCTGTATGGGGCCATTACTGCTGGTCCACTAACTCCCTGCATTTGCTCTGTTTGTGCATTCAGAGCACCATTAGTCCAAGACTCTTTGAATAATTGCTGAATGGACCATGTTTTTACTGCTATCTACTCTGGTTCTAGTGTTGGTTGATGTTGTGGGTGAAGTGAGAGGGATGAGGACATTGATTGATGTTTGATGCCGAAGATAACGCTGCATCTTGTGCGATGCATATCAAAGTATTATGTGCAGTGTGTGTAATGGATGAACAACATTAAAATCCACGTGCATTACAAACCTTAAGAGCTTGTATTAACTTTGGAAGTGCTTTAGTAGATGTTACAATTACACCAACATCACCACTTGACTTGGAATTGTTTTTGTAAAAATGAAATGTTCTCTCCACATTCGGCTGCTGATGGCAACCAACTGCAGGTCATCATCAAAATACAAATTATTTTGTTTTTAAAAGGTGCATATTATGTGCCAAGTTCATTTTTCATCCCCGCAAATAACATTCTCTATTCAAAAACAATCTTGCCATTTTTCCTCTCTTAAAATCTGCCATTGAGTTATTGTTGTCACTTGTCATTTTCCTGTAATTTGTTTCCTGTGAGGCTCCCTTAGAATGAAGAGTGAACGGAGAAAGCAAATGAGGAAAATACAGATAAAAGAATGTCATGAGTGACAATTAGAATGAGAAGAAAATGCTTTTATTTTGTGTAAACATAGAATGAAAAGAAAATGCTTTTATTTAGTGCTGCCATTTTGGATGAGAGCATGCCTCGCAGTAGCATTAAATTTAAACTGCTATTCATTTCTGGACTTGCGTGTGATTTGTCACTTTATTGAACTTGTGTTTCATTTATCACATTAAGCGTGCTAGGTGGTTAACATGGCAAAAACAAGGTAACAATAACCAAACAACAACAAAATACCCAATTTTCCTGTAAATGTATCAGGAATCAATTTTCAGAGCAGTCAAATGGTCTGCCTTTTGTAGACTGTAGCCAATTTGGTGTCAAACTTTTATTAATTGTATTTGCATGTATGTGTCTCCTTTATGATGTCTAAATTTAAGTTCATAAGGCAGCTATAACAAAATGGAGCAATGATTTAAATAAGGGGCAATACATGTTGTCACGACCGACAGGCTTTTCTGTTTCTGATGGTTTATTGTGTCCTACACAGAGCAGAAATTGCTTTTTCAAGATGACAACCTCCTGCCCACCCTTATCCCCTTAGCCCCAGTCATGAATAACAACAACAACAACTTAATCTCCTTTGCTCCAGATTATTATCTTCCTTTGTGTTGATATTGTGGCCTTTTTAGGTGATCACTTCATGATTCTCCTTTTTGCCCTCCTTCTCTCTAAGTATATCAGCATTTTGGAGAGGCAGACACTTGACCACAATCACTTTCATTATATTGAAACAATAAAATTCTTGTAGGATTTTCTATTTTTGTATTAAAAACATGATAACAAGGATTTAGAATGTAATATTCGTATTTCTAATCTTATGTCAGTTTTTGGGGTCGACTAAGCGCATTGGATTTGGGATTTAAAGATACCGACAAGAAAGAGGTTGGAAATTTATTTAGGATAAGGAGGATAAACAACCCATTGGGATGTGTTGTAATTATAATTGCAAAGAGGGATGGTCTTTTCATTGTTCAGTGGAAAGCAAATCCTTTGTTACTTATTGAGGACTATGCCTTTTTCATTTGACTCTGTATCAGTGTAGTTTTGTCAACTTTTCATACAATGCAGAAGAAAATATGTGTAGGCTATATAATTTTGACAGTAGTAGTCATATAGCCTAGTGTTAAAAGTTGTCCAAAATTATTTCCACTTTTATGAATCTTTGACTTGATGAAAAATAAATCTTTCATAGCCTTTAAATGTATTTTATGGTTATAAATTCAAGGGGTCTTTCCAAGTTTTGTGTACAGTAGTTAATAATTCGGAGCTTGAGTGTACCTTTTTCTGTAACACAGCAGTACCAGTCATCAAACACCACAATATTCAGCGTTAAACCGACTCCAAAATATACTGGGTGTTCACTGAACTACTTCTGCTTCGTGTTGGTTTACATTTCAACAAGCACAAGTAAACACAACAGCTGTGGCTGCGGCTCGCGAGCGCGTGCCAAGGATCAGTCACAGGTTAACTCATTGACTGTATGTTGAACACAGGTACTGTATTTACTACACAGGTAAAATGTAAAGCGCAGTCTTAAAATAGCAGCATCGCAATACATACGTTATGTGTTATTGTTACTGTAGTTGAACATAGGTGTCACCGGCTGACAATAGATAGATGTCATTTTCATAATATTAAAAACAAGATGAATGACTAATATGACTAAGACTTAAATTCCTTCTAATTGACTTACGTAACCAGAGACTACCCTTTCAAAGTCGGACAAAATATTGCCCTCTTCCCTTTAACCAAAAGACACAACAAACATGGATTTGTGTTCTTCCCTTCTGTATCGCCTGTAGTTGTTGAAAGTGCGGGGTGATGTAAGGGGCGGGGTTTTACGTTTTAATCCAATCAGGGGACGCGTTTTCCTATTGTCTCCTCTCCTATTGGTTACAATCTGCCTGCGTATCATGCCGATGTTGCTTGGCTTTCAAGCGGTTAGCTCACAGCTAATGTTAACGCTGGCGATTTCCCCATAATACAACCTGTATCGTCAAATTCTACACAAAGCTTGTCTGCAGTTGGCTGTTCTACTGTTAACGGTAAGTTTCTCTCAGACCAGTGACACCGCAGGTGGCTAACCTGCTGTTATTTAAGATACCTGTTAGTAATAGCAAGCTAACGGATAGTCCAGTTGAAAAGACTTGCTGGCATCGCTAGCTAACAATAATATAGCTAGAGGAACATTCTCAGACAGGTCCAGGAAACAATTCACTTTTTGCCAATTACCTGGTTTAGCATAGCGTTATGATGTGTGATTGTATTAAATGTCCAGGTACTAGCTTGAACAGTTTAGCCTTTGTTAGCGCATCCACAAGCTACTGCCTCTGTGGTGTTTTCATGGCAACTCAGCTGTTGCTCTTGTATCTCATTTTTTCTATACATCATAAAGCGAGTTATATTCGTGGGTCGTTTGTTACTGAAACATGCACTTTTAATAGCGACTTACTGTGGTCTATAAGGTCCTCCCGACTGTATCAACATATCAGTTAACTCACTGAAAGTTTCAGGGCTTCTCTGACAATATTTTGTTTTGAGATTGATGAAGAGCTTAGGAAGTACCAAAGAAATGTGTCTTTCTACACATGCCTGTCCTATTGTAGTTAATTGACTTTAAACATATATATTTTATTTCGGAATAAAATACGATACGCAATAAATTTAAATATAATTTGATATATAGTACAATCAATAATGCTAATTTAATTGAACCCCTAATTGCTTTAGCCCCAGTATTAAGCTTACAAGTATGACAGATGTAAGAAGTGACATTCTTCTGAGTTGGGAGAAGTTCTCAGTAATTCCAAAACTATCCATGTACAGGCAGTTAAAATAGTTGACAGTATGTTGCAAGTTAAAACTGTGTAATGTTACTAAATGAGAACATACTGGGGCTACTGTTGAATGGTAATGATGATATTGTATTATTGCATGTTACCTCCATTGTCTAACTGATGGTTGGCTTCATTGCAGACAGCTTCATTGTACATGGGACGATGAATGGACATCCTCCTTCAGCTCTGTGGAGATGACCTGCCACCCCTTCGGGAATGGTCAGAATGGGGCCAGATGTGCCCCTTCTTAATGAGTACAAGCAGGAGTTCTTCTGGAAGCGCTTTCCCCAGACACTGTTGGGGGGCCCACGTTTCAAGTTGGGCTACTGTGCCCCACCATATGTCTATGTCAATCAGGCCGTTTTGTTCTTGACACCATGGCTTTTCGGGGGCATTGGTACCCTGCTCTGCCAGCTGCAGCTGCTTCAGGAGCTCCATGCCACAGTGCTCTCTGGCATGCTGATGTTCGGGGCTGCAGCGGGTGTCCAGGCCCTGGCATTGTATGCTGCTCGGAGGAGTGGCGCAGTGGAGAGACTTGGTGCCCCCAACATCCTGGTCGATGAAGAAGAAATGGAATTCACCCACTGCGTCAGCCCAGAGACGGTCCGATTTATTGCTCCAGGGAAGAGATTTGGGCTCAATGTGGTGCTGCATACAGTCCTCGCTGGTTTGCTCTGTTGCTTTGGGACATGGTATGTGTTACTTGGCAGACTGACTGCTCTCTATGGCAGCATTGGCATATCCCTGGTTGTCTTTGTCCTGAGTTGGGTGACACTGTGTATAGCTGAGTATTCCCTCATTGTAAATACAGCCACAGAGACAGCCACTTTCCAGGCACAGGACACTTATGAGATCACCCCACTTACCAGGCCCCTCTACATTTTTATTTTCATTGCTGTGGACTTGGCTCATAGGTGAGTAACAGCAACAGTTTACGATTAATTGAGAAGACCTCACATATGTTACTGTATTTTACAATGCTTGCTGCTGTAATATATCTCAATGTCTTGCTTTGATGTAGGTTCTCAGGCCCTGTCCCTGAGCTCCAACTGGCCAGCCAGGTTCTCCATGTGCTGTTCCTTTTCCTACCTCTGCTGTGGGCGCTAGGTATACTGCCTCCCCTGGATGCCCTGCTCCTCTGGGGCATGGAGCAGACTCTCGTGTTTGGCTTAGGAGGCTCGCCCATGTCCAGCAACCTCAGGTACATATTGAAAGAACGTGCCCCAGCTTTTGTCAGTATTTTTACACTGATTTGACAAATGTTAAGTAGAAAATCTGAAAGTCATAAACAACCATAACACGTTTGTAAATGATACCAGTTTATTCCCTCTATGCCTTGAGATTAAAATAAACAATCTCTGGCTCAAATGAAGACAATGGTTGTATATATCATTTCATATATCTTGTACACTGTATGTATCAGTGCCAGTTAAATAGAGTACACACCATGCATCAAGACAATAACAATTCAAATATTTATTTTATGTTTTATTTGTTTTTTTAAGTTCTGGTACTATTACAATTATAACACAAGGTCACATTTATCCTGTCGCATTTTCTTTTCTCATTATTTCACCATAAATTTTTTAAGCATTGTAATATATTAGGTGCCATATCTATACATCATCTTCAATGCGCATTATCTAAAAGGTGCCCAAACTACATAAAAATCCAATCATATTTTGAGGCTGACACCAGTCCTCATCAGATGCTAATAGTCCCATTGAAATGTCAAGTGTGACAGTAGCCTGCGTATCACCAGCTCTGACTTCTTGTGTGTACACTGTCACACAGGCTGCTGTGGATGTTTGGTGTATCTGCCGGCGTAGCTGTGTGTAATTACTTCATCCCGTCAACACTGGGTGTGGTGCTCTTCTCCATATCTATGGGATTTCTGCTCAGCCTGGACCTCAGCCAGGTTGGCACACTCTGCAGAGGTCCCCGGGCAGCCTTTGGGGACCGTGGATTTCGCAAAGGGGGGTCACCACCTCCTCCCAGTTCCTTTGGCTGGACTCTTGGCTGCAGGGAGCTGCTTCTTTATTTGAGCCTGCTACTGGTGGCAATGACAGAGGCAGGGCTGTTGCATCACTTCCTCGGTTCAGCTCAGTCCCAGAGCCTGGTTACGGGGCCCCAGGCTCCTGTCAGCTACCTCCTCCTCGTTCTATTCTGCCTATGCTGGGCTCTCAGAGAGATCCAGGGGGCATATGTATTTGGAGGAGTGTTCCTCAATCCCCTGTACCCTAAAGGCATGTCCAGTGTGCAGACTTTCAAGCAGAGGAACAGGGGATTATACACTGCTGCAGCAATCAGAAGAGTCCTTCTTTATCTTGGTGAGCTTGTTATAATTTCATGTTCTCCAATCTTAACATGTCTTTCAGGTGCGATAACAATGCTGCTCTGAATGTGCATCTGTTTTTGACCCACCCCACACTGTTTTTCTTCACAGTGTCACCATTTGCAATGATTGCTTTCCTGTCTATGGACAAATCTCTGCAGCTGCTTCACAGGGTTTCCCTCAGCGTGGGATTCACACGAGCCTTCAGAGTGGTATGCTCACAGCTTCAGTATCAATGGGAACATAACATGCAGAAAATATTTGCTACAATGAAGACTATCTCCAGTCAGATTTTCTTTAACGTAACCAGCACAAATCATAGATTTTTGTTTAAAAAAGACAAAAATGTATGACGATGGAAAAACGTGGTTTCTTGGTAACTTGTGATGAACTGTGATTTATCCCAGACTGAGTTTAGCTTGTTTTTGTGACTATTGTGCTCCCAGTGATTGCACTTTGTTACTGTGCAGGTGTGGCAGAGTTCAGAGGATGCTCTGCTGCAAATGGTGGTCGTGGTCTTGGTGCGTCTTGCAGCTGAAAACAACATGCTGCCAGGGTGGGACAACCTGGGCACTGGAGGTCAGCTTCTTCTGGTGAGGTCAATGTTAATTTTTCCCTTATTTCCAACCCACACTAGATTCTTGTATGTCATTATCTGCATCGGCTTAAATCTGACCTTAACAGTGCTGGCACAGTTCTCAAAATTTTACACTGCAGTTGTGAATATGACACTGATCTGTTGACAGTGCATGGGGTACTTTCTATTACTTTCTACTTTTTACTTTAATTTCTGAAACTAAATAGTATTTGTGCTTGTAAATGTGGAGGGCAACACATTTGAAACACTTCCCGATATAATACAGCACAGTTCAAAACCACTGCAAATTACAACCTCAATAATACAAATATAGTTAATTTAATACCTCTCTGACGGTGCCAATTAAAATTGCACATTATTATCCTTATAAAGGTAGAATTTATGGATGAACTGTTGTATTAGATTGCATTTGATTTTACGATACCTAATAAAGTGGTCATTGTCCATATAAATAATATTGCAATGAAATTGGTTTGGTTAGTGGATATTAAAGTCAAAAAGCAGAACTAAAAATACATTTAAAAAAAAAAATAGTAAAGCACACAAAACACTGTATATTACACAGGCATCAGCTGATAAGGCCTGATGGTGGTTCAGTAGGTCAGTGCTCTTCATGGTTGTCTTTCTGATCCAGGTGGGCCTCCTGATTGACAGAATGACCCAGTTCTTTGCCAAGTTAAAGTTCACCCTGACTGTGTTGGTGACATCTTGGACAGAGAAGAAGCAGCGCCGCCAGTCGGCTGGAACTCTCTTGGCTCTGAACGCCTCCCTATGCCCATTGCTGCTGGCCGTGGTGACCCTCTCTGCCCTGCTCTCTGCCCCTCTGCTGCCCCTCTTCACCCTGCCCATCTTCTTGGTGGGGTTCCCCAGGCCTCAGCGCAGTTGGCCAGGCCCCGTAGGTACCGCCTGTCCCTGCCCAGACTCAATCTTCTACCAGCAGATGAGTGGCAGTCTGGCCTCTGCTCTGAGGACGGCCTTTGCAAGAGGGTCACTGGGTTAGTTGTCCATGCTTGATATCTCCTGGTCTTTCCTTTTTAAATTGTTCTCAAATGTTACAAGTGAATAGTGATTACTACATTTACAAGTTTGCAAAACTGTCTGAATATTCTATTATTGTATTAATTGAAAGTACACAAGTAGACTTTAATCAGATCTCAATAATGCTGCACATATTATTAAAGAATTCTACATTTTTTGAACCAATCAATACATTGCAAGTATTTACATAACTAAAATTATTATCAAAATATTTAGATTTTTTAAAAATAAATTCATTTGTCACTTAATCAAAAGTTTCTAAACTATTTCTAAAGATAAAGTGATATAACTCAGTGTTACTTAAATTTTTATTTTGCTTTCAGTTACATACAGTATTTCTCTTGACTGATTTAGGTATTCAAAGCCCACATCAGTACACACAACACTCTACAGAGCTTCAACAATTTAAAAAAATTACTGTTTTTGACTACAGTTTGTATTCACTTGTAGTATAATTGTAGTGATTGAAATTTCCTATAGGTCAAGTAGGGATGTTGTGCAGATCAAAGAGCATTGAACCATCACCTCATATGGTTTAACAGCAAGAAGAATGTTGTTGTGAGCAGAATTGCTGGCAGTAACGTGAGCTTGCATGATCCAGTTAAGCTTCCTGTGAATTGACCCAAAAAAAAAAGCTCTGATCTGTATTCATTACATCCAAATGTTTCCGCACCATTAACTGCGTAATACTCTTAGGCCAAACGGAGCTGCTGCTAGGATTTTGTTCTGGGCTGGATCAGGAGGGGGCAAGAGAAAAAATGGTTCAAGTAGAGAATCATTATTTATGGATTGATGATTCAAAACTGAATAGAACTGCTGAAGTGATGTCATCTTGTTTTTTTTCTTTTTTGGGGTGGGGGTGGGGGGGTTGTAGCTATCATGTATAATTCAGAATTAGCGCTTGTTAGGTTGATGCTCGCAGTCTAACAATAGCAGTTTATAGTCTTCTTTTGCTTTGCTCACATTGGGGGCCGCGGAGCAGTGAGCAGGAAGGGAATCTGCCCAGCGTGTCACTTCCCATCATGAGGTAGCGGCAGGGACTATTCTGAGATGTCGTTATGGGACATGACATTATTCTTGAGCCAAGCAAGCACTAGTCAACTTAAAACAAAAGCCTCCATCACCTTGCCATTTCTGTTCATCTTTGACGAAATGAACGTCTGTCTGCTGTCTTCTGCCGACCAAAATGAAGAGCCCACATTGTAAGGAGTGAGTTTTTAGAGACTAATGGAAAGCTAAGGCCAAGAAAAGATTCAATATTTAGATCTCTGTGCAGTCAGCCAGTTAAAACGGTATCATGACCTTCCTGTACAACTGTGATGGTAAACGTCTCCCTGCAGCTTATCCAGTAGCCATGTTATCCCCATAGTCAGCATAGGGACACACAGCTGATGCAAAATGAAAGGGATGTGCACCTTGTGTGTGTTACATGACGTACATACATACAGTATATGTACATACAGTATATTGTGTGTTTCCCTCCCTTCTTGCCCTCAATTTGCACATCACATCTCTTTACATAATGGATGCATGGATGGGTGATGATTTTCTCCCCCCTCTGTAGGTTCTTTAGCCCCAGGCTCTCATTTTCTTGGCCGCTTTCAGGACCGTATGGTTTGGATAATGATCCTGGAGAGAGGATATGGCTACTGTACAGTCAACATTAAGGTACTGTATGCTTCTGTTTGTCTATTAAGAATCACTGCAGTCATTTACAACACGATTACATAGTTTGGTGTGGTTTGTTCCAGGGTCTGGAGCTGCAGGAGACGTCTTGCCACACAGTGGAGGCACGGAGGGTGGATGAGGTGTTCGAGGCTGCTTTTGAGCGCCCTGAGCGGCTTGGTTTCACCCAGGGCTTTAACCTGCACTGGGGGAACGCCCTCACCCCTTGTGCTGCCCTTGTGGTGCGAGTCTATTCTGATGCCCGAAATGTTCTTTCTGGCATCATTGACTCACATGACAACTTGAGGAAACTTCAGGATGACTTTCTTAAAGTGCTAGTCTGGTTGCTCCTTCGGTATGGTGTGCAAAAGCATAAAGGATTTCTATGGAGCAGTGAAGAAGGGCCAGGGGTTGGAGGCAGAAAGTCCCAGTCTTCCCAGTTGGCCCAAACCACTTGTAACCAGCCACCTGAGGCTGTCGTGGTGGAATCTAATGTGTCTTCTCTCAGGTTCAGACAGGACAGCTCCAGTTTGACCTCCTTTGGTGATTGGTCAGATGAGGATGACTTATTTGGACCTCAACCAGCCAGGCGGACAGTGGCATTAGTGACTGCAGAGGCCCAGCCTGGACACGCAGCGCTGCAGACAGGGGCCTCTCTGCCTGGCTCTGTGGAGATGGACAGTCTTTTTGAAAACATGGCTCTCTCTGCCCTGCAGCCACTGCAGCCTCTGGGTCTGGGCATTGGGATGCCAGCAGTGGATAAAGGCCATAACCCAGAGGTCTTCAGAGAGAGTCCTGGCCCTCTCCCTCAGCTGAACTTCAGCTGCCCCCAGTCAGAGGTATTCAATCTACCGACATGCTGGAGGACAGCACCTTTGCTGCCATCTCGATTGCTGCAGCTCAGACATTTGTTTCCCGAGGACTGGTTTCGGTTCACCTTGGGGCAGTTTGGGCCTGCTGTGCAGGGCGAGACCCCAGAGGACATGACCAAAGCCCTGAAGGAGGATGAAGTCTTGAAAGAGCTGCACACACAGGTTGTACTTTCTTGTCTCATCTCACTGGGGGCCGAGTCTGCCTTCACTAGTCCCAGTTATGTCTACAGACTCTATTGTGGAGATATACCATGGACGGAAGGACTTGACTGGCTCTCCACAAGTAAAGAACTTTACCAGCTCGCACTTCGTGCTTTCAGGTAATGTTGGCTGTTAAACTTTTTAGGTTTTGGTAATGCTGATCACTAGAGTTTATTTATGGCAGAAAAAAGATGTAA
This sequence comes from Hollardia meadi, assembly GCA_037974645.1. NCBI lineage: Eukaryota > Metazoa > Chordata > Actinopteri > Tetraodontiformes > Triacanthodidae > Hollardia > Hollardia meadi. The sequence goes on along the minus strand of JBBPCS010000374.1, from coordinate 7,806,641 downwards.
TTATTTCATTGAATTCTGCCTCTATGGTTTTGTTTACCTTCAGGTTCAGTTTTAAGCTGCTGTTTGATCAGGCAAGTCTAGGGCCCATGGAGTCCCCTGATGAATTGTTCAGCACCTTGGAGGAATATGAAAGGGATTGGTATATTGGCCTGGTGACAGAGAAAGGCTGGCACGACAGTGTGATACAGGAGAAACCCTTCCTGTTCTCTCTAGGACATGATCTCGCTATGGTAATCAGCACCCACCAGTCCTCACTTACATTCTGTCTGAGCTACAAAATATAAAAGCACATCTTATTCAGACATTGGAATAAAATCGAGGTAATTTACAATTGCAATTTTGGAGCCAAACTCTGTGAAATGTATGTATTATATTTGTATGATTTGTCTCCATGTCGAAGTGTCCTTGAGGAAGATACTGAACCCCAAATTGTTCCCGATGCTGCGCCATCGGTGTGTGAGTGTATGTGTGAATGGTTACCTCTCATGATGAGCAGGTGGCACCCTGCAAGGTAGTCCCTGCCACCAGTGTATGAATGTTAGTGTGAAGTAGAGTAAAGTGCTTTGAGTGGTCAAACTGACTAGAAAAGTGCTATACAAATGCAGTCCATTTACCATTTACCATGATTGACTGTCCTTGTCTACAGGGTACCTACACAGGGCGAGTCCTGTCCCTGCAGGAGCAGCTGGTGCATGTGGGCCGTCTGAATGGAGAGGGGGTGCGAGGCCAGTGGGCAAACCTTTCCTGGGAGCTCCTGTATGCTACTAATGATGACGAGGAGCGTTACAGCATCCAGGCTCACCCCTTCATGCTAAGGAACCTAACTGTTCAGGCAGCTGATCCCCCCCTAGGTTACCCCATTTACTCCTCAGCCCCACTTCACTTCCCTTGCCTCTGACCTGTGGCTCCTTCTGCACTTTCTGTGAAACATACTTCAGAGAGGGAAGATAAGGTTTTTCAGTTGGTACTACCACAGAAAAATGTCCAAGAAGTTATTGGTTATTTGGAAATTCATGTGGAAACTATCAAAGTCAAAAACTTCATGCAATTTTGGGATTTTTACCTTTTGAAACTGTTGACAAGAGTTCAGAAAAGTAATACTGTCTGTATTGAAACCAACTTTGTTTTTTGTTTTTTTACATTGATTTGACTTTTTTGGTGCATCATTTCCTGCACCACAGAAGCAGCAGCAGCTTCACCACTGTACTCATTTGTATCTTGAAATGGTCCCCAATAGGTTTCCACTGAAGCACACGTTTTGTGGTTTATTAATGCTTTTGCTTAAAAAGAAGTGAATCAATTTGGCCACCTCCCTTTTAGAAGACACCTGCTGCATACCTCTGGTTTTATTGTCCTTTTTAGATTTCACAATTTTCAGGTGATTCCTCTCCATATCCACAAAAACGGGACAAGAACCTAAATGTTTTGTTAAGTTATTAAGGATGTGCCTTGGTTATGTCTTGCTGTTTGTGTATGATGTTTAGTGCTATTGTTTTATAACAATTCACTTGTTTACAATTTAGGATGAAGAGTTACAGTAAATGGATTTGACCATAGTCTCTTGTACATATTAATTTTTATATGTGTAACTGTACATAGTTATAATAAAATAGCTTGGCAGAAGTGGTGTTGTTGTTTCACTAAACACAACAGAAAATTGATTGGGAAAAAACATTTATTAGAAAGTCAAATCTTGATGAAGTTACCAAATAAATGAGGGAAAAAAACATGACACAAAAATGGATTAAAAAAACAAACAAATTTCACCACATTCATCACACTGTGCTTTCAGCTCAGCATCGCTGCCTGCCATTAGGAATCCAAATTTAATGTACTCAGGGTCATACTTCCTAATGACACACTGGAGATTTTACTAGGGGAGAGTTTTCTGTCATCACTTGTTTTAAATCCAATTTGTGTCACTGCATCCAAGGGAACGTGAGCTAGGAGTGGAAAAACATCTCTCTCTACCTGATGATATGTGGTGGGGATTGGTGTGATGATATTCAAATGTAAATGGACATTGAATTATGAATAGAATATTGATTATATTTTGTATATTATGAATAAAAATGAACCATTTGGCAGTACCACTGCCTATGGTGCCCACTGGTTGAGAATGGCTCTTCTAGATGAAAGATAACTTCTATCTAGAAGGATAACTTAGGAATGCAACATTAGAAATGCAATAAACATGTTTCATCTTGAGGATGTGACTTTCAGGAGGTCTTGGCCTTTGTGAAGTATGCTGAGTCCGCATCCTGCAAAAGAAAGGCTAGGTGTTAGCCTGTGGTCACAAGCATGACCCCGACATTGCCTTAACTCCAGTGACTTCGCTGTATAGAAATATTTTGTAGAATTTATAGTTGTATAGGCTCAAGATGGCATTTTTTAATTTATTTTTATCTCAAAAGGATGCATCATAGACCTTACTGAAACATTAGCATGTTGGCCTGGCCTGTTGAAACATGACCTTTCTTCATGGCCCTCAGCTGTCACTGTCCAACAGAGGCCAACAGACACACTAGTCAGTCAGTCTACACCTCAGGGAAGTAGTCAAGCTCACTGTCATATCCTGGCCATCGTCTTCCTCTTATTAAACTCAAGTAAGGTCAATAACAGCTGAGCCCCCCCCCCAGCTGTTAAGAATCAGCTCTGCATAGTGTCTGCCACGATCTGCTTCATTCAAGTGTTTACAGTGCTTTGAGACAGCAAGAATCCCATGGTCCTAGGCTTAACAGCAAGGTCAACCGTACATAATGCAACAGCAAGGCCAAACATACAGAAACAACAAACTGCTCCCATCATATGAGAGTGCTTTATGAGAGTAAAGTGAGCCTTTTGATCAGAATTTCACCAGGTATGTACACATTTTAAATGTGGAAAATTATTTTGCACCAATACAGGAATGTTTTGTTGAAGGTCCTATACACCCAAGGTGCACCCAAACAATTGTTTCCACTTGTCTTGACTGATTAAATCTTCATCTACGACTGTGTGAGAATGTGGCTGATCAACTCTCCTTTGAAGTTGCAGCTGTGAAGGTGGAACAACCTTGTGAATACATTTAAGTATAGAGAGCAAACTCCAAGCATAACTTCACTCAACTTTAAAATAATCGAAAAATAGGCTTACTTGCTTTCTCGCCTCGAGTTAGATGAAAAGTTTGATATCACTCATGTTTGTGTATTAAATATGTAGCTGGAGTCACTGAAGCCAGCAGCCAGCTTAGCACAAAGACTGGAAATGGGGAAAGGGCTAGCCTAGCTCTGTTCAGAGGTAAAATTCACCTAATCCATGCAAAAACCAAAATGTCGAAACAAGAATTGAGAACTATTTTATGGGGGTTGTATGCTTTTGCTATTATGGGACAACTTTATGGCCAGAACCAGTAACTTTCTGGAGTCTCCACTATTTGCCTGGCAACTGCTCAGAGTCAAGAAAAAGTCCAGCACATACTTGTCCTGCACATCACAAGTGTGCTCACTAATTCTCATTAAGCTTTTGGTATGAGAGCATTTTAGTACATTTGTATACATTTTTAGTAATGTACTCAAAATAAGGGAGGCAGTGGTTTGTACACTGTCTTGTAATATTTGATTTTCTCAGCCCTACATCAGATGGACCTGCCTGACCCTGACGATAAAATCATAAAGCCTATGCTTAGACTGAATATGCACCATATTAACTTTATACACATGGATTTCCTATGAAAAGATTATATACCTACCAGACCAGCTTTGAAATTCTGCACCCTTTTTCTGCAAAATATGTTTGTGATGAACCAGGCAAATGTGGGAGTGTACTGCCAGAGGTAGTAATACAGGAGGAAGGGCTGCTGCGCGATCCACATTTCCTTGACACCGTTAGCAATTCCAACAAGCATCAAATGCACACAGCGACTTGTTGGCATCTTGTGGTCCTGGTTACCAGGTGTGGCCAAAGGCTTGGGAAATGGAAGAGATAACAGGTTACTGAAAACAAACTACTGAAGTAGCACACATATCAAATACAGGTCAAACAAATTTTTATGTTCATGATCAACAGCTGTATAACAAATAAAACACATTACCTTGTTCAGTTCCTCTGTGATGGCATTGTGCACAATCTTTGATTGCACAGGCCCAGGACACACTGTACTGATTAGTATGTTTGGAAAGTCAGTCAGCTCAGTCCGAAGGGAATTAAAGAAGCCCTGCAGACAACACAGTAACAATCAGAAACAGGATATACAAGCGCCTGGACAGCTCATCACTTGTAAAGGTATTTATTTCATATATAAAAATAAATAGTTAAGGAGTATTCCTGAAAAATATTTAGTCAACAACTTATTCTGTAGACACTGTGTGAGTACAGTGGAAACATTAAATCAGAGAAGAAAAATAGAAACACAAAGTTATGTGACTATTGTAGTTGCTATCTGTATTCCCTTCACCTGAAGAGCATGTTTGCTGGCAGAGTATCCTGTAACCAGGGGTGCCCCAGTGAGGCCAACTACACTGCTGACAGTCACAATGCTCCCAGTGCCTTGCTGCGTCATTTGAGGCAGCACCTGCTTGGTGATGGAGACTGTGCCCAGGAAGTTGAGCTCTATCAAGGCCTGATACACATCAATATTGGCCTCCATGCAAAGAGAGCGCTGGCTTCGGCCACCATTGTTAATTAGAACATCAATCTGAAAAGGCATGGAAATGTGGACAGAACCAGGGAATAGGAAAACAACATGATTTCAATTACAATCTCTGTTGATATACAATGGCCAAAGTATTTTGATGGCAGGAAAACAAAAAAGTAATGTGAAAATTTTATTAAATGAATATGGTGTCTTTTAAACGAGGCAAAGAGGGTTTTTATTGTGTAAAAATAGTAGTGATTTTGTTGTTAATCAAATACAAATGATACAGATGAAAGAACATTGAATTGTTAAAAGAGCAATTGCAGTGGCCTTACACGTCCAAAGTACTCAATCACAGCTTTTGATTTTTCTTCATGTGATGACCTCTCCAACAAATCGAGTGGAAGAACAAGAATATTTTCATCCTGGAGGTTGGAGCACTCTTGAAGAATAAATGATAAAAAGAATTCAGCTGGTCACAACTGATTAAGTCTAAATGAAAGTGAAACTAACTCAGGTGAAGTACTGAAACCCTTATGCAATTTACTGTTATTTGAGGACAGAGGTCCTATTGTGTTATTATTGTGTTATCCTGCACCTGAACTGACAGATTTAAAGAGTTTAGTTAAGTGTTGGTGAATTTTAAGGCATTCTTTTAGTCGGGCCATACAATAGCTTGCAAAAGTAATAATAATAAGAAAAAAATTCTCTTACCTAAACAACGACGTTTCACCCTGTTTAGCTCATCCTCACGTCGAGCGGACAGGATGAGACGTGAGCCACACCTTGCTAGCTGGTAGGCCAGCTCCTCTCCAATACCACTGGAGGCTCCAGTGACCCACACCACCAGCCCCTTCAGCTTATTCTCTGGTTAGTGAAAAGACACAGCTGTCAACATTTCTTGTCATTTGCTGGGTCTGAGATACTCCAAGTCAACCTGAGAGCCTCATTGTATCATTAGATTAGACCACAACTAATTCTGGTCTCCCCTCCAGAGACCTGCAAAAGAATTCCAGATCACAGAAAATAAAAAAATTAATTTTTTGCTATCTCTGGGATCAAAATTAGTTTGTGTTATGATGACCTATGCTGTCTTTTCACTTACAACTCAGTCCATCTTGACCATCTGCAACAGAAAAATGCTTCTTATACTAATTATAGCGTGATCGATAATGGATTTTTAAGGCCGATACGATATTGAGATTTGTAAAAATCCAACAATGATATCTTGGCCAATAGTAGTTGCTTTTTTAACATAAATACATAATGTAAACAAACAATATTGATACAGATCCCATACATGTTTTGTTTTTTTAATTGTGACCAAAATTCATACAAAATGAAACACTTAGTTGAAAAATCAACTTGTCAGTGCTCTCTGGCAGACCAATTAAGTAATGCTTACACAGTTAAATTACTTCAAATATTTGGCTGATTTATTAGATTAGATTATATTAGATTAAACTTAATTATCATTGCAGACTTCAAGTACTGAGACAAAGACTTGCAGTTTAGCATCTAACGGTCTATGGGTAATAAATAGAAAGAACAGTAAGGGGTAGTTAGAAATATGTTAAGATATATCAAGTATGAACATATGCAACATTTACATTAGGTAAAATATAGTGTACAAAACATATAATGCAAGTACAATAATGGCAATAGTGAGAAATGAATAGACAGCTGGAGATTTGACATGAATGTTTACAATATAGATCAGATATATACATTATAGACAGAAGTATATGAGTACACTATAGATCAGATTACAGTATTGACAGTAGCATATGGTTTATGTGAAGCATTTATCGGTCTAGCTCTAGTGATAATAATCAAGTAATATAATATAATTAATTATATAACATGGACCATTTTGCATAATAAATTATATTAATTTTTATACTAAAATATATTTTGATAAAAATATTGATGTACTTTGAGGTATAATTGTGCATGGAGGAACAGATGTTTTGCATTATAGTACTTTCTGGAAGTTAGGTGAAATTGGTTTTAGGTTGGACATTCGACACACATTCAGGTTCCAGCAGTATCTTGCTATGGATTCTTTTCAATAGCTTCCAGGTCATGTGACCCAAGGACTCCAAAT
>JBBPCS010000374.1:7764698-7793530 GCA_037974645.1 Hollardia meadi | reverse complement strand
ACACACACACACACACACACACACACACACACACACACACACACACACACACACACACACACACACACACACCTCTGGTCTCTGACTGCGCACACACGGCAGCTTGCCCGCCCCTCCCCTTTCTGTTTCTCTCTGTTGGCTTTTTCAGCAGCAGCATGTTTTACAAATCACCCAAAAAACACAACACGCGTCTTGGATTTTTTCACCCACGATTCAGTTTTCTCAACAGCAGGCGAGCCATGTGGAGGAGGTTTGTTGTAAATGTCGGAGCTTATCAAAACAATCAAAACCAAGGTGGTACTGAATGACATCGCACCAACTCGATGAACTTCAAAGATTAAAACAAGGGCACAAGTAGGCCTGCATTAAATATAAGAGGTCGCACCACAGTAAGTACATTTACTTACTTACTTCCTTAGGAGGAACATTATACCAGAAAAGGCCTCTCTCTCTGTTTCTCTGCAGAGCAGTGCAAGTGTCAGTAGAGGGGTAACATTAGATTGAGGCTTGCTTGGCCACTAATTAATCGGATTTCAAATGCTGCCTTATCTATATATACATATTAATGCCATTTTGTGCTGTTTCTAGTCAGGTTGCTTCTATTGTTACTCTGTTCAAATTAATGAGAACTTGGCATGGGAATTTTGCCGCCTTAAGGTTCCTTACAAAATACAGTCGTTTCTAAGCTTTCTTTACCAGGGTGGAAATGTGTGATATCCATGACAGGTTTTCTGTGATGCTGATTCCGAAGAACCTAAAACTGTTCACCTCCTCCACCTCAGCCCCATTGATGTAGACAGGGGTGTGTGTCTTTGCCTCAATTTTTCTGAAATCAAAGGAGTGTTTATAAAAAATAAATTAAAGAGTAATATCAATAATATTATTGGTATTCATTTTAAAACTAACCCTACTCTAACTTCTTACACTTCAATGTAAACATGACAATATGGATATGTACTGTAAGTAAAGCAGTTTTCAACCTGCATAACCTTGTACAAATACATACAGGTTTTTTAACAATTCTCTTCATTTGCACATATCAATGATATTTCTTTTACAAACACTCTTGTACATTTTGTAAAAATGATTTTAAAGAATATAATTTTGTATTCAACAGAGATCATTAAAAAGCAGGGGGATGAAGGTGTCCCAGATTTGGTCCATGTTATGCGTACGTTAGCATCTGAGTCCATCCCTAACCTCCCCCCTGGAGGAGAACTGGCAAGCAAGTGAGTAAACTTTGTGGTTAATATAGTTATTCTTTATTAATGACAAGCTCATAATCAATGAGAAGTCTGTCTTTCTGACAGTGGTCATCAGTTTCACTGCTAGGTATCATTTTTTTGTAAATAGTTTTTTTTCTATTTTGAAAACATCTAACTTTATATTTTTACTTCCCTTCAGACGAACTGTTATTGAAGCGATGTACAACAAACTCAACCCATACCGAAGTGATGACACAGTAAGTATCCCAGCTTATCTCTTAACTCCCTGTAGATGTGCTTGGCTTGGCGTATGCATGCTTTTTGACGTGTGACCAGCAATTCTTTACCAATTTTATGCATGTATTTAACAAGATTGAACAAAGAAATATCTTCTTTGTCAAGTGAATTTTATTGAAAATGGAGTCAGGAAAAAAACAATACAGATTAACGCTGCGATGACATAGTAACCTGTTACAGGTCTCTCTTTGCCTTGTGACCAGTTATGTAAATCCCAAAAAAAGAGACAATGGACAAAAGCACTATTATGTTCTATTGCTACAATTTTTCTGTGTGGCTGATACTGGCAGAAAATGGTCAGATTGTTTTCCTTAAATAGTCCTAAATCATCTGCATAACTTGGTTTTTTTTCTTTACTTTTTACAAAGGATCATAATTGAATTGGCAGGCCAAAAAGGCTCACTTTCGTATCACATGAGCTGATTTCACTAATTAGTGCTTGTTTAATCAAAGAGGAAAGAGCTAATAAATAAAATTGTCTGGTATTTGTGTGGATGGAATAAAAACTTACATCCTCCCACATACTGATTTAATAATAAAAGGGTTTAAATGGGACATTGCTTATCATTCCTTTGCATACAAACAAACTATGCTGTTGCCCTTGCTCACTCAGATATTGATCTTTTAACTTTTCATCAGATAAGCTTGCTACATCAGCTACAATTTAATTGTGCACATGTAATCATGTCCTTGACAGTAAAAATTGGTACATTGTTTTAGTACTTCATGTTTGTATAAAGATGGATTTTTTCAATTACTGTCACACATTTAATTATCTCTGAAATTAAGAAAGCGTCAGACCCGTTGACTTTGTCCGTATTATATGGTGTAGCCTGAATACCAGATTTGCCACCAGTCTATACAAAGCTCTCCATGGAGAAAATGAAATTTGTTTTTTCTTTTACAAATATTTGCAAATTTATTAGTATGGGAGCATTGTTTATGGCTTCACTGCCTAATCACTAACTGTGGCTCTAAATGACATCACCAGCACAAGATGGTGCTCATATCCGGGATGTTTTGGCTTCATTTTTGTACAGTAGGAGGAAGTGTATATAAAGTTAAAATAAAGTCTATGATTTGGCCCCAAAATATAATTTTCACAAATAAAAATTAAATTGCAGTCATGGGTGTACAGTGTAAACAGGATACGAATGAGCATACAGCCCTCGGGGGCTCCAGTGTTCAACACTAGAGGGGAACATGGGTTACTCAAGCCCAGTGTTTTAAGTTTACCAATCTGCTTCGTGGGAGAGATTGTATTGAATGCTCAGCTGAAAGCAGAGATTTCTACACACTGTTTTTCATTGGAGATCATCTTCCATATCCAAGTTTTTTTCACTAGTGAAAACTGCATAGAAGTAAGTGTGTCAAAATCTCTGCTCTCAGTTTGGATTCATTATTCTTTCCAGCACCTTAGCTAAGTCCTAGCTGGGTGAAGCGGTGGCCTACCTATATTATTGAATGCTGAGCTGAAATCCACAAACAGCATTCTGACGTCTGATATTATTTTCAAGGTGTGTGAAGACTGAGTGTAGTACAGTGGAGAAGGCATCCTCTCTGGATCTGTTGGCTGTAAAAGCAAACTGGTGAGGGACCAGGCTGGCTGGGATGTTATATTTGATGTGCTGGAGAACCAGTTTCTCAAAGCACTTCATTAGAGTGGGGTAAAGAGCCACAGGCTGTTAGTTATTTAGATTAGACACTGCAGACCTTTTGGGTACAGGGACAATAGTGGCTGTCTTGAAGCAGGTGAGAACAGACTCCTCTGAGAGTGATTTGTTAAAACGGTAACTAATAAGACCAACTAGCTGGTTGGCACATGTTTTTAGTACACGGCCAGGGATGTTGTCAGGCCCAGCAACTTTTCTCATGTTCACTCTTCACAGGATTTTTCTCACATCAGTTGTGGATACTGACAGTCACTGGTCCTCTGGAGGCAGAGTCGAGTTTACAGCTGAATCTTTGTTGAGGAGATCAAAGCAAGCATAAAATTTGGTAACATTGCCTCACACATGATGGGGGCACTCCTGCTTTTGTAGCCTGTCACATTTCTTTGCTGTTCAGGTTTAGATCTCTCTCCAGTCCCTGATGATGTCTCTTCTTTGCCTTCTTGTTGCCAGCTTTCAGTGTTGTATGCTACCTTGTCACCTGACTGAAAGGCAGCTTTTGTGGCTCTCCATAGAGCCCTTACCTCACCGTTCATCCAGGCTTTGTGGTTGGAAAATTATTTTATTATCTTTGCTATCAGTCAACAGTCTTGAGGTTATTATACTACTTACTATAATAAAAATTATTTCCGGTTGTTTTGTCATGTGACCTTAAATAATTCCTGTAGGGCATTTTTTAAAATTTGCATCCGGAGGCATGTACTGTAAATGGCAACAAGGAAAACATTGGTAAATTCTCTGGGCAGATATAATGACCGGCATCTTAATGTTAAAAACTCAATAACCTGTAAACACTGTCCGTCCACTTTGACTGCATTTGAGCACCAAGCATCATTGATGTAAACACAGAGTCTGCCTCCTCTCCTCTTACCAGAGTCCTTTGTTCTGTCGGCTCTGAACGTGGTCTGCCCATCCAGTGCAATAGCTTGATCTGGGATGTTGTGATGTAGCCATGTCTGTGTGAAGATGTGGGCACTGTAATCTCTGATTTCTCATTGTTGAGTAAGCCTGAGTCAAATTTCATCCATTTTATTTTCCTGCGAGCGGACATTAGCCAGAAGTAGGCTGGGTAAAGGGATGGCCTTTGGTCCAAGCTTGATTAGCTTAGCTCTGATGCTGGCTCTCTTCCCTTTCTTCCTGGGGCGACCACACCGCTTGCGGTGATGTTTCATCCAGCTGGTCGGGAGATACCATTGGCACAGATTGCCTCAAGGTCTGCTGCACTGCACACTTTGTTTTCCAAAGTTGATTAGTGTTTTTCTGTCATTACTAATACTAGCCCCAGTAATAAAGGTGAAAAAATTGCAGATTAAAACAGAAATGTAGCAAAGTTTTAGGGAGCTACCAGCCGCAGCATCTGTGTGCGCCACCATTGCCATGACAACAAGCTCCAGGACTTTGCTTCTTTCACAGAAAAAGCTGTGTGAGCATAGGATGTTTTGCGGGAAGGAAGTTAACAGTTGCCTCTTAAAGCTGCTCTGGAGAATCTACTGCAGCTCTCTAGTCTCATGGTATATTTGCAGAATGGCCTGTGGGACAGGTCCATTATGAAAATCAATAAAATTTGTAATACTTAAAATCGTGTATTTACTTTAAATATGGCAATGGTGGTACCTGATTTGCATTTTGTCCAGGATTTTCACGGTCCAGTGGTAAAGGCACTATGGTTTTAATTACAGACTGGTTGGTATATGCAGTGTCCAAAATTAATTAAATTATGACTCACCAGCCAAATTGACTAATAGATGATGATAGATGATGGGTTTTTTTTTTTTAGCCAAAATGTATCTTAGATATGACTTTTGTAATTAAAAATAATGAAGTAAGACAACTTAATAATGATCACAGAGGTTCATGGGGACCTGTTGTACAAGAATATTGTGGAGTTTGCTGATCATTTGATTTGATTTTTAAATATTTGTTAAAATATGCCTGTGAAGAAATTAATGGAATATTGTTATAGTTTTGGCATAAAACAGTGATAGGTGTGGGGTCTATGTATCTCAACAAGGAAAAGAAGAAGAAAAAAAAGAATCTGTCCCCTTTTTGAACCCTTGTGGCAATTTGAGTAATGATTTCTGTGTTTATGAGGTGCGTTTGATTGCACCATGACACTGTCGGTGCGTAAGCACCCACTCACTGTGCCATAGATTTCAATGTAGATTTCAGAGATTACGAGGTGCACCTGAATGCACCATGGAGTCCCTTTCTCTGTATGTATCAAACGCAAACACGGATAGCAGCCAGAAACAGTGCGCCTGTTAGGGACACCAACACAAGGAGAGTTTTTGTTATGTGACTATTTTGGTATAAACATGTGCCCGCCAGTGTGGCAGATAGCCTTGCGAGATTTACTGGCCAAACTGAAAACCTACCCACATTTGGCACATAGCGGGTGTTAATTTCAGACCCTGAGTTCATTTACATTTTAAAAATTCCAGCACCATTGTTTTCCAGGACTGTTGACCATTTCCAGTTAGATGGATTAGTTAGTGTCATACTGGGACCAATTATTGTCATATATGAAATAGTTTAGTGCTTTTCTATAGTGAGGATTATCAGTCGCTAGTTTATCAGTTAAACAAACTGTTAAACCTGAACCATATTCTTGTTTTTATTTTAGTATTATTTCTACTGGACACCACATTATATTCTTATAAGATTATGCTTCACATCTTGTGTAATATCCCTTAAAACATATCAAAATATATCTACCCCATTATGAACCTTTACATAAGTAGCATAAATTTTAAGGCGACTTTGGGACAGTACATTCCATTTGAGGTATAGTATAAATTAATGTTACTATTGAGAAGGTGCTAAAATCATTACTACACTTGCCTTAACTGTAAGGTCTTGGTCTTGGTATTGCTGGTTGAAAATATATACTGTACTAGTTTTAATTATTTTACTGTATATATGAAACAAATAACTTGTGCAAATTTGCATCGGAAGCTTTAGATGGTGCGACAAGGTGGCCTTATAAACCAGAATGAAGTAACATGTTTCTGTTGCAATGGTATATAGTTATGATGTATGCATAATTGCTTTTAAGTTAATTCACGCAGAATCTCCAAAAATATATTTGATAAAATAATTATATTACTTCATCTCTGGATTATCTGTAAAAGTATTTATAGTAGCATCAAAGATGTTGGGTGAAATAATGGTGTTGATACACATTTATCTCTATCAACTCCTGGATTATTTTTGTTATCGTTCAGTTTGGCTCTACATCCATCAGATCTCTATCAAGAGTTGAACAGATCGAAACATGTATGACACATAGTCTGAAGGGTTTTTCCTTCCTCTTCTCTCTTATCAAGGACTCTGCGTCCACAGACGACATGTGGTAACACAACCTCCTACCACTAACACAGCATAGAGTTTACAAACCACCATCCTCTCAAGACCCACAGCAGCTCAGCTCAGCAGTCTCTGTCACTCTGAGCTTTTGGTTTCTAAGAAGGGAATTTCATGGGAGGAGAAGGAGGAGGAAGAGGAGTTGCATGCACACAAACCTGGAATAGTGCAGCACCAGTCCACTCTGGAATTCAGGATCCCTACCGTCTTGTCTCCCCTTTATGTTCACCCACCTTAATACTTTCCTCTAAAATAATCCATAACAAGTCCACAAGGTCTTCTTTCTTTTTGTTAAATAATCAGCTTAAGTAGTAAGAATTTTTGCTGTAATTAATTTGATTCACATTTCCTTGTGTGTGTTTGTATATTTCTGTTTTTGTGAAGTGCAATTGTCCTGTACAAACAGCCTGTATTTAATGCAGCTTGATTTTAAGTTAAAAAATGAAAGAAATGAAAAAGAGAACCTTTTATGCACTATCTGCCTTTTCCTGCTCTTCTGGAATTGTTAACAAATGTCTATTCAGTGAATATTTCTGCTTGTCCAGACACAATGTCTCTGCGCTTTTACTTTTATTTCTTTTTTCAGTTGGTCTATTCTCCTTTAAGAAACGGGTAAATTGTATAGTTGACAGCACAGTAAGCTCTCTATATGAAACCATTTAAATCCTAATTATTTTTCCCTGTGCTTTTTTATTGTATTTTATTTTTGTAAGTGGTTTTCTGTACATGCTCAAATAATAATGGCAAAGGTGTTTCTCAGTCATTTTGGAAGTGTGAAGTGAAAACATTTTTTTTTTTCATTCAAGGCATCAGATGAAAAAAAGACCACTGTTAACACGTTTGTCTGTGCAGATAGATACTTGCAAGCGTGCCATGGGTGCTTGTGTGTATGTATGTGTGCATGTGTGTTACTGTAAAGGCAGATCTGTATGTGCAACTCTAATTTAAACTTTTTTAAAGGTGGTTCAGACAACAGACCAGGCTGGAGTTTAAGGGAATTGCTTTCCCAATGCTTACCCATTGTCTGCCTGTTTTTCAGCCAGTGTTCCATATCAATCCAACATAGGCTTTCACTACTTCTTATTCCAAAAAAGCTTTGGATAAAAGAGTTTACATGCTGTTAGGCTATTTGAACAACTTCAAGCTATCAGAACTAGACAGTAACCTGAGATGACACAAGTAGTTCAATTTACCCAAGGTGTGCAATGGGTTGCAGCTAGTCAGGTTTTGACTAGTTTACACATCTGTTGTGTCATATTTAATTATCACTTTATAAACATTGTTACCAGTGCCCACTCTGGGTGCCATATGATTTATAATTATTGTTTCAGCTTTATGACAGCCTATGCCAAGTTTTTTTTTTTCATGAGATTCAGTTTTTGTAAGTGGTACAGATAGATTTTTATCTTATGCCTTTTAACATCTGATAATTTGACTGATGTGAACACTTCAAGCACTGACTATTATAGAGAAAATCGGCCATAAGTAGTCTGATATAAAAAATTGTTGACTCTAAAACTTATAAGGCTATTTTTTTTCTCCGCATGATCTTTATTTGGACGTTCAAACCAAGAACAAATCCGCTAACTGCAATGAGTTCTCATGGTTTTATAGCACCTCTTTATTCCAATCACGTCTGCTCTGCCTAAAACCCTCCCCTACAGCACCACAAACCAGAGCACAATACAGTTTGCTGCTATAGTGTATAATCTATGGGTTAATTTTTTTTTACTCAGTTAATTTACCCTTCTGAAAAGATGAATAGTCACTGATTAAATCTGTATTTCACACAGTAGACACAGTATATTTCTTTAAGAGAAATGGTTTTATTTCAAATTTATTTTCTGCCATTTTTTTTGTCTAAAACTTCATTGTTGGAAATTTATGTATGTATATATTTTTGACTTAAACTTTCAAGGAATAAATCATGTTGCTTAAGTTAGTTTTTTTGCCATGGACAAAATGTGATTTCGGTTTGTCTTGAGATGGTTAGTTGAATTTGTGTGTTGGCCAGCAAAGGTTTCCCTCTAATCACTTTGGTGTCCCTCTGATTAGCCCTGAAGGTTCATACAGTTTTATTTATATAATACATAATGTACTAAATTTGTGATTTTTCATACATCAAAATGACAATCCTATATTACCGCATTTAGGTTTGGGTAGCAAATTATTAAATCTTTAACGAAACACAAACTTTGACTTAGACTATAATCCTAAAGTCGCTGCTTTCTAATATGCTTTAGTGGCAAACAGCCAAAGACCACTCAAATTTCTGTCGTTGCTAAGTCTATATCACAAGAAATAACAATACAAAGGAGAACGTAGTAGTAAAAGATGTTAGAAATGTTAGGGGATGATGTAAACTTCATTTTCAGATTTCTATTTAGCATTGGATAACTTTTTAAAGGTACTCTGTGGAGCTTTTGACAACTGGTGGTGCTGTAGAGAAATGTTCTGATGGTCCTTGCTCTACTAGTATGAAGGATGAATATAGAGTGCTAAAACAGACTTAAAATTCACTTCTGCTGACTGCAGGCGGTGGTAATGTGTATATCAACAGTTGGTGCCATGTTAATGTGGCATGAAAGTGTTAATGAACCAATAATAGACAATAAGACTGCAAGCTGAAAAAAGGTCAGGTTTGTGTGATGTATGGAATAGCATTGGACATGTATGTTAGGCCTTAAAGACATGCAAAATGCATTTTGGTAAAAAATGTTTGAATGTAAACCTAACAGTGTGTTTACAGTGGAAATCCCATTGGGTACCTTTAAGCAGTCAGCCACCCCAAAAACTGACATGAATAACATCTCATAATTCGGTACAATTCCTGTGCTTTACTCAAGACTGTAAACATGTAAAATAGGGAAATTGATTTTGTTTTTGTATGCATGAAAATGGTGGTTTTAATGAATATTCCTTTCCATTAAAAGGCCAAAAACTAAACCTAAACAGTAGAAACTTAATTTAATTCATATCTTTTTCGTTTAAAATTACAGTATTGCATTTCTACCATGACCCATTATTGTATACCTACTAGCGAAAACCCTTCAAATCAATTTATTTAGTACGTTAGGGAAAAAAAACAATTGTTTAAGAAAATGAAAATTCCTTTTTTTTTCCTTTAGGTAAGCAGTTTATATTTAATGTGTAAGCTGTTTTATCTTCTGCTGCATTGCTTGTATTAAGTGAGCGCACTAAATGTCTCATCAAACAGTTTTCAGCTGCTTGTTGCAAAACTGGTGTAGGTGTTGATTCAGCAACATTTCATACAGTTTTTCTTTTACGCTTAAAATGGAACAAATAATATTTCTTTGTATCTCTAGGCCATCGATACATCCACACCCATGGACTGTCTTAGCCCAGAAATCTAACAATTAAGGATGTGGTCCTCAAATTAAGCTGCTTATTTAGCCATTTCTATAATCGACTTACTCCACAGAATGAAAAATGTAAAAATAAGCTTTTTAACACTCATATTTGCTGTAGCTGGAATGTTAGCAGATATTAACAGTGGCTTAGCTTTGATTTGTCACATCTGGGGTTTTTATTTATATTACATAAAGTTAACACTGCATCCATGTTACTTCCCCATCCCCTACAAAAAGTGAACAAAAAACAAACAACCCCAGCATCTATTCTCCTTATTTTCATTTTTAATAAACTGAAATACCTCATTTTTAGGAAGTGTTTTTGACTTGTTTTATGTAGATCCAAACTGTTGAGAAAGCAGTTCACGTATGGAGACTTTAATGAAAGCAGTTTTCTTGTGGCTCTCCCCTACATATTAGGATTTAACACTGATGTAATTGAGTGGGATAGGCCTGTGCTCATGTATAGTATTTGAATTGTGCTGATGTTAAGAAAAAAAAGTAATGATTTAAGTGGCTACTGCAAATGACAACTTATTTTAGTAACTAGGAACACTATTGGCCTTGTTGTATAAGCTGACCCCGACCCCCCAAACAATGTTCTCAAATGCTCATCTGTGTAATTTCATCAACTTATCCACTTGTGTGATGCTCACGTAACTCAAATCTAGAATTGTATCGAGAGTTCAGGGTTTTAGAAATGTGAGATGTGACTAAGTGACAATAGTCATATGCACTGATCATCTGTATAATCAGCTTCTTTTTTTTCCTGAAAATTTGTTATTGTAGAAAAAAAAGACTATAAAGCTATTTACAGAGTTACCTTTGGTTGCCTGTAATGCATCCTGTATATTCTTGTATGGAGGACTACCTGGCAGAAGTTGAAGAGATTTTAAATGCTTGCGCCCTATTGTACATATTGATGTACCTCGGTTGTGGCGTTTACTGTGTGACCCTTAGCGGTGGTGGTTAATTTGTCCCCTCACAGGGCGACCTGAGCCTCACTTTGCTGATCTTTTTCAGCTCATAAATAAGCTCACCGATTTGCCTTACCCAATCTCATGTTGCCCCCTAAAGTACCTGCTTAACAAAACACTATGAGGAGGAGTAATGCTGCTAACATTACTCTTATAGATTACAATTTTTCCCCCATGTTAGGGTACTTAAGCTATTAACAAAGTGACTTTGTCCTGGTTGTCACAAGGTACAATTTTTCAGCCATCGCTGGTTTGTATGTTATTTTTCCCCCCATATTTCCTTATTGAATCTTGGTCTTGAAAGCTTATTTAATTTTTCACTGCGGATGATGTCATACTTTTAACAAATGCAAGTGTTTTAACATGGTAACCTCGTAAGCATTCGAAATGTTCATACATACATTCATGTCTGCTATATTTATGGTTACATTTGAGAATAGCTTTAGAGTGCTGTAGATAAGTATTGTCAATGTTGATTCAAATGCTTCTGAGAGGCCTCTCTGAGTGATTTTACAAAGTTCAATAACTGTATATTTTGTATTATGTTCAAGCTCCAAAGGAATGTTAGAAAAAAAGAAAATGTTTAAAAAAGCTTTGTTCCCTGAACTAAATTGTACTATTTGTGTTGTCGATTGAACAAATTGCATTCCTTGCTTGTGAATTGATGCATTTCTCTCCCTGCCCCTTAAAATTATCCCCTTCTTTTCCCTCCTTTCTTTCATTTTTTAGCCTTTGAAGTTTGAATAAAATTTCTAGTTTGCAGAATGTATTACTAAATAAATGGGTTGTCATCTTGTACCTCTCATTTCATCACTTTTTTAAATCTGTTGGGCCTGTTGCACAAGTGAAATTTTCTACGATTGTAAAGAAAAACAACAACCACAGTCTTAAATACAGTTCTTCACGGAAAGCTACATTATATAACAAAAAAAACAACATCCTGCCACTTAAACATGCATTACAGTAAGTTTCAAACTTTCAAATCGGTGTGTAGATCTGCTGCACAGTGATACTAACTATATGCGGTATGCCATGCAACACCAGACACATCATTACTCCTCTCATCTTGTCTGGAAAAGAAGTTGCAACACAGAACCTGCACAAATGGTATTGACTATCTCTGCGACTCTCTGGAGTTGGCATATTAGTTTTTTGTCCTCATATTAATCCCAGTTTGTGCCTCTCATACATTACCATTGAATTCAAGTCACAGGGCTGATAATCCAATTTTCAAAAAAACCAACAAAAAAATACCTGTCAGTCTTTGAAAAACACACCATTCAACAACACTTAAAGGCTGTTCTGAAGATACCTCCAGAATTGTTAAAGGCTCTACTAACATCTGGTTTTGCCTCTTTTTTCCTTCTATCTAAAGATAGTAGCCCAGAAATTAAGTATGCTCTTGCTCAGTTTGTACGTGGAACAAATCTTTAAAATTCTATACCTGGTTATATTGATATATTTTTAATGTTTCTCTCCAAACATGCTACATTTTATTTATTACAGTGCATTAATGTTTAAACAAAGACCCTATGCCATTTTGAGCCTCTGGTATCAGGAAATACAGAAATGTGCTTTTAAAAAAAAAATCATTTTTATAGTGCAGTGGACACAATTTCCTCATCCAGATGTTAAGAGTGCTCTTTTCAAGTGCTCCTAAATTAACTTCTAGGCTTTTCAAGTATCAGCTGGTAATTATGTGTCAGAACATCAATGCTGACTGACTCAAATCTCATGGTAAAACATGAGAGGCACAAACATAGGCCAGCCTGATGTTACACATCCAATCTCAGTGTGTGACTTTATGCTGCAGTTTGTGCTCCATAATCAACAAGCCCCTTTATCACTGCATGCTTTGAGCCCCACGAGCTTTCTAAAGCACAGATGCGTTGTTGAAATATCTGGGTATCAGAGTCGTGTTTGTCTGCCTTTTCTGTCGGTGTGTGCTGAGTGCATGTTGAGCTCAGAGGATGGGTCAGGGCAGTCCACGGCCACTGGGATTAAGAACCGTGGGAGGGATTACTTTAAATGTCAACATAATGTCATGAGCTGTGTTAGAAGGTCAAACGTTCAAACGGTGCTCAGTGGTGAACAGTTAATAGATCAGGTACAATTTGTATTGTTGTGGCTCCTGTGATGAATTGACTAGCACGCTAAAACAAGCTATTTTTGTACATGTTTTTGTGTTCTTGAACAATTTTACATATATCAGGCAATTTGAAGTTTGTCTCTGCAACAACTGAGTTTCCCTGACGGCGATTGCAAAAGTAATCTGTGTATTTTACAGTGTATTTCCTTAATTAGTGGTTATCTGTGATTAGATGTGGAATAAAATGCATCCATGCCATAGTTTTCCCGTCTTACTCAAAGCTGTGGTTCCACCAAAGTGCTTTCGGTAAAGTACCCTTGGTAACCGTATGTAACCCATAATTAAAGTACCTAAACCCTGACTGATCGATGCAAAAACAGCCTCCTAATCAGGCAGCCAGCTTGCCAGAGGGGGGCAGTGCTGATAACTGAGACAGATTAGAAACACCAGCTGTAGCATTCACACTCAAATAGTCCTCTGAAATTTAATTGATGGAAACAAACAGTGTCTGTTTATTCAGTAGATGTTAATGACAGCTTTTAGTTGAATGAAATAACAGCACTTTTGGTGTCACGCCATCCTGAATATTGTTTATCATCTACATGTTAGCCTTTAATGGTCATTGCCTCTGTGCGGTGGCACTATTAGCTTCTTAGTACTAAATATGTACCCTTTGGGAACCTTTTCTAAAACAAAGTTGATACATGTCATCACTGAGAAAAAGAAAATGAGAAAAGTCATAACTCCTATCTAAAACAAGTTAGTTTTTTATGCACATACATTTCCCTTTGAGCTATTTGCATGTTAGAACTGCAAAAAAGTGACTCATTAGATCCCAGGCCACCTGTGCACCCCTAATGAATCACACTGCCCTTATATTCCTCCACATCAAAAAAGCGGCCGCGTCGGCAGAGGCCATCATCAAATGGAGCTGGCTTGTCATCTGCTTGCCATTGTTTAGCGCATGTCATGCTCTGCTTCTCGTGGCGGAAAAACCCATTTGAGCTTGACTAATGCAGCCATGCAGACACAGCAGTAAGAGGTGGGGGTGGTGGAGCACACCGCATACTCCGTGTGGATGGTCTCTGCACTGAGGTCACTGAGCTCCACATTTGCTAATTTGCTTTGGAGTGCACTTGGAGCCAGGTTTTTTATCAGGGTTGCTCTGTAAAAAAGGAGGGACATTTTTTGATTGAGTCAACCACAGGAGAGCTAGGGAAGGGACGTCTTTGATGGGTGTTTTGTGGACAAGACTCAAGCTCAATAAAGGTCAGGTCCAATTTTTACTCCATTCTCTATTG
This sequence comes from Hollardia meadi, assembly GCA_037974645.1. Classification (NCBI taxonomy): domain Eukaryota; kingdom Metazoa; phylum Chordata; class Actinopteri; order Tetraodontiformes; family Triacanthodidae; genus Hollardia; species Hollardia meadi. Next base: position 7,779,257 of record JBBPCS010000374.1, on the reverse strand, counting down.
CTGCTTCCTCTCCCCCACCTGCCATGCTTCCCTTCTCCATTTCCTCTTTCTGTCTGTTCTTTTTGCCCGAGGTCAGTTTGTCACAGAGAACACAAGCTTTTCTCACTTGGTTGCAGCGATTCAATGATTGGTGTGTACAAACAAGCATGTCAAGCAGGGATGACATGCACCCAGCTCCCCCCTTAAGCCCTTCTCTACAGATATCAAATATGTCCTTCCTGCCCTCTCTGCTACAGTCTCTCTCCCTGTCTCTCACTTACAATGAGTGTCCCCTGCATGAGGTGGGTTACACAAGCTGCTGCCCTGGGAATCCCGGGCCAGCTCATTATCCCGCACCCCTGAGACTCAGCTCACTGTAAATTAGGGCATCAAACGATGCAGGCTTGTTAGAGAGCCACAGATACACTCATTAGCATCAGCACCTTTCCTTGTTAGAGCCTGTATCAGCATTCGCTCCCACCACCAACATGTCGTGTCCTGACGTTCCTCCGCACTGACTATAATGTTTAGGATTAATGTCAGCTCTAGCCAGCAGGTCAGTGCTGTTCAGATATGTGACCGACTGATCAGTGGTGGCGGGAAGCTGTGGAATTTGTTGACAGCTGCCCACTATCCATACAATTTTTATCCGTGTTTCATTGTGTGGAAGAGAAAAAAACAAACCCTTCTTTCAGAATAACTCATCTGGCAAGTGTCTGACTATTGTGTGTGGACAAAAAACTGAAACCTGTTTCAATACTATGTAAGAGTAAACTAATTTTGTTTGACCCTCATAATGTTTTTACTTTTATTGATAGCCAATCTTTAGGTGATGGACCAGCATTTGAGGCAGTCACTATTCGGCCTCCATGAATGTTTCTGAACATTGCCCTTAAATTTAAGAAGGTTTGTCAGACAGACTTGGATTAAAGGAGCACTTAAAGGAGTCCAATAGATGGTATTGAGTTGCTACGTTTTCAATCCTGTCTTCTAGGAATTCTGGTTACTGAATTGGTTTACCAATTACATTGTGATTACAAGCACTGCCTGGATTATGTTGACTTTTAAAAAAACAAAACAAATCACAGCACTTTAACTCAAGGGTTTGCATCCAGACTCCAACGTGTGGTTATATTAAGACAACAAAAACACTTTGGGTAGGGGTGATCTCAGAGGTTTGGTAAATGCTGATAATCACATGTTTCATGATTCAAGGCACTTTCTCTGTCTTGAAGCAGATCACAATCTTTTTCTAACCTAAACTAAGTGCTGCCAGTACCTACACACAAGCATATAAAAGCTGAATACTACTGTAGTAACAATGAGAGGATGTTGCGTTACATGATGGTTACAAATGTGTGAAAAATGAAATACTTTGTCAGTGAACATTCTACTGATACTTTTAGTATTAACAAGGTTTCTTATTTAATTTCTTTCATGTGAATAAAAAATGTGTAATCCTGGCTGCATTATTTGTATGTCAAAACATTTACTGTTGCAAATGACTAATATGTATAAACATCATTTGGTGTCATTGTATCTCATCCTCTGCTTCTTTAATTTTGATCAAAATCTTTATCCAACAAGTTCCCCGACTTTATGGAAGTGCAATATTAAAGTTGGTGGAGTAGCCTTAATCTGATAAAGTAATCTGATAAAACCCATTTCTTCTTATGTTTTACTTGAAACTCCCTATGTCATTAAAATGTACACTGAATCACTGGTTTATCACTTGCAAACCCTAAAAAAAAAAAGTAATGTGTGAAAGTCCTAAAATACATGACTTGGCTGTATTAGCAAAGAGGTGCAACAGTCACAAGTAGATGCTTAGCAACACTGACTGAAAGACACTTGTGTTGTATTTACGTCACCAGACCACAAAGTACAGCCTCAGAAATTACCATTAAGGTGTCAACAAAGCCCTGCACAATTCGTAAGGACTAAGTATACACATACAGTTGAGATGGAATTGTCTGTTACACATAGGTTAAATACCCAGTCAATTCTAAGGTTAAGTGTTATTTTTCAGCGGCTAGGCACTTCTATATGGTGTACAGTGTTTGTTCAGTACCTTTGTTGCTGTCTTCTGTCAATCTATACCAGCAATTTTCTTCATTACTCTGTTGTCTAAGAACAATTCTTGCCCTTCACTGTGAAAATGTATTGATGCAACCGATAGCAAATTGTTTTCCTTTTGTACCAGGCTTTTCTCATTTCTAGCATGCTCTCTAGTTCCTCATTTGGCTGTGGTGAAATGGAAATCTACATGACTATCTGGATGTGTCTTGCCATTATGGCGTCTTCAGTGGACCCACTCAACCATTAATGGCTTCTTTTTTTTTTAAACATAACATCACAAGGTGATTCTGTCTCTTTCTTCACACTCATTTGTCTTCTGTCTTCATCTGCTCGGCATGCTGTCTCACATCTGGAAGCATGCAGCCCATAGATGATTGAGCGATTTCCTCTGCGCATGCTGTTTCTCCACTTCATCTGTACCTATAAACTTCATCTGCTTCCTGCTCTTCTCCTCCTCAGGACACAGACATCCTCTTCTTCCGTGGTTTCAGCTAAAACAAGAACTAATCAGAGGATGTTGAGTAATATTTGTCCATCACCATAATTAAGTATCTACTCTCACTTCATCGTTTATTGAATGTGGTGGTCATCCAAGTACATGTCTGATATATCCAACTGGCCATGCTCCATATACTGTAGTTTTACTCATTTCATTTTAAAGCAGCTACAAGGAGTTTTTGACTGATTATGAAACAGTCTCAATTATATGACCTACATAAACAAACAAGACCATCAGCAATTTTATTTTTGATGCTATTTTTATGGTTATTTCTGATACAGGGGCAGCAAAGAGAAAAAGAAAAGAATTGACCAAAGAAGAACAAGAAGCAAAAAGGGACAGCGATAGAGTATTAGCCAATCATTCAAAATGTTGGCTTATTATTAAGACAAACATTAACAGGGAATGTTATAACTTTCTTAACAAAATTGTTATCACAGAGCAACCAAATCTGTTTTTGTAGGCTTACATGAAACCTATGAAAAGTACCAAAACAAAGTTGACTTTGTTTCACCATCATCACTTTACATGTAATGTTTCATAGCCACAAATACATACATTACCTCATCGCTATGCATCCTGCAATCCTGCAAATACCTGTTAAAAAAAAAAAAGGAAAAATAGTAATTAAAATAAGTTGCTCAATAAGTTTCTCAAATGCACAGGTAAAGATCGTAATGACACATGGCGGTGCTGCTTGTGGGAAATGTAGTCCTCTTTCTGGGAAACACTACTGCTTTTGTCCACAGGGGCCGCCAAAATAAACAAAATAAAACTTCCTTGTAGTTGCTTTAAGAACTTATTTACACCGGTCGTGGCTATTGCATAACATCATTCCAAACAGTGGCTTCAGTATTTATTTAAAAACTGTAAAGGACACTGTGCAGGGATGGGAATTTACCTAGTTCTTTATCATGAAGTGTATTTGATCTGATCATGCAAATGGTAAATTATAATGAAGTCAGATAGGCTTATCAATCACAGCAGTATGTTCTAGTGTTTTAAACTTCAGTAAAGCAGCAAAACGTCAGATAGGCTCAGAAGTGTCGTTATGAAGTTGCCCTGACTTTCTAAGTCATTTGTTTTGAGAGTCCATTTAAATTCTGTTTCCAGCGTTAACTTATTGCCCAAATGGATAAATATATTATGGATCAATTCAGTTAAGATTTTGTTTTTGGTAGTCACATTATCCACTGGTAACATTTCCTCTGAAGTTGACAGAGTAAAAAAACTCTGTGTTATTAGATGTGATAAGATAAGAGAGGACAGTGCAGAGGCCTAAGGCTCAGATAGAGGCAGTTGAGCAGCACGAACCTGTGAAATTCACCACTGCTAAATAGAAATGATGGAAGACAGCATCATCATGGCCAGCTAGAATTAGGGAAACAACACCTGCAGTGAAAGATTTGCCCCATGAGAGGACTCTGCACACTGCGTCTGATTTATTCCATATTCTGATGGGCTCGTGTTTTTAATTACAGCAAGTAATATCTGTGACATTTTTGTCATTAACCACACTTCAAATAATCCACACAAGATTGAATATATTTAAATCTCAAGATGATGTTAGCACTTGGAGGTGCACAGGTGGTTTCTTTGTGACAATTTGGCTTTCTTACATTTTTTTCTATCATGGTCACCACTTGCAGTCATAAGAAACTCATCTGTTTTAGCTAAAAGCTTTATTTTGTTTTAGTCTTCTTATGCACTTTCTCACATGTTTCCTTTGTTTCTGATCAGATCAGATTCCATCCACCCATCAGAGCTTCCATACATCCACTAACTATAACCACTTATCCTTAATAGAGTTGCGACAGATCAGGGCTTCCCCTGGTAAATATTTAGTATTTTGTTCCGTGTGAATTTCCATCCCTTAACATCCTACACCAGAATATGTAAATCCCATTTCAAAGGAACCAAGTCAGTGTCTGCAGTTATAACAGTAATGTTTGGTGTAACTTTCCATAGCTGCAGTATTAACTATTGAAACTGTGTGTGCCACTGTTAGAATCATTGTCTTTCCTCCCTGACGGTGCGTGCCATCTCCACATGTATGAGTTTTTGACATCAGGCTGGGGCCATTTAAAAACTTTTCAAGTTAAATGTTATCGGGCATTGAGCAAGGCTTTTGAGCTTACTTTTTCAAAGCCTTCCATCCACGCTGCCAGCATTTAGGACTCAAGAGGAGTCAAGTGGGCCACGCTCTGCAGTTTTTCTTGGTCCACACTCTTGGCTGAATAGTCTGCGGTAAACAATGGTGCTTAGCTAACTTCTCAGGCCAAATCTCCCAAGTGAGCAGGTACCAGGTGTTTTTAATTCCTGCTGTACGACCGCCGCCAGCCAACACAGTCAGCACTGACAAGTCCAAAAGTTAACCCTGAATTTTACTGTACTGTATATCTCTAGGCCATGTTTGTGCCCTGAGAGGGTTGTAGGAACCATCTCCAGCATTGTTCTGTTCTGAAATTTGTGTCTATCAATAAAATCTGTCACTCTGTGTACAGCCATTATCTGCACAATACACTGACTCTGTCCTTATTTACCATTGTCTCTCCTCCTACATAAGAGAAATACTCTCATTCTCATGTAACACTGCACTATACATACACTAAATTAGGCAGGATGAAGGAGTGGGAAAGGTCAGGAACTGAGCAGCCTGGCAGGGTGTTCTGAATTTACATGTATGTTTTCATTGTGTACAAGTACTCAGTGAAGGTGACACAAATTTCTGCTGCATATATCAGTGAGCTAAATTGTTTTATATTTAAGGTCATATTTGAATGTATATGCTCATAGATGCCACATTATACGTCATATTCCATACAAACTACAGCTAAGATATACAAAACAGGCTTTTGTCTTGTTTTCTCTTGTTTGCTTTAAAAAAACAAAACAATACTACAAATGATGACATTTTGTAGGTAAGAACTGAATAGTCATACACATTTAGTTAAGTTTTGGTCAAAATATTTTTTGTTTGAGGTTTTGATAAAAAAATATAATTGCCCTGGTTGACGCCACAATATCTACAGGGTTGTTTTTTTTTTTCACCAAATGAAAAACTGCATTATTTCATACCAAATAGTACTAGTTTCTTTAGTGAAACACTATTCACCCTTGATACCACGAAATTAAAAATGATCTTTTTTGAGCTTAACTATCTTCATACTGTTTAATAGCCCAAACATAGTTTTCTTTATCAGAGGATTGCATGATAGGTCTCTGTGAATGCTAAGGTCAGAGCGTGGTCGAAGTTTCATACCGCTGAACTTTTCAACCTTGTAATTAAACTTGTATGGAAATTTAATTTGCAACAGTGTCCTGAAGAGAAAGGTTCTATCAACTATCGGGTGATAGGATATGCATCTACCACATAACGTCATATTACACACACAATTTGATATAGAACTTTAGGAAAACAAGAAGCTCAATATAAGTTTATTTTAAAAGTTTTGTGTGATCTGTGTGATGTTTAAATTCTATTTTGATGTTTTAAACTTAATCCTTAATTGGATGCAGTTGAAGGGAATTTTTACAGTTTTAAAATCTGTTCATCAATGTCATGAAAGTTGAAACAAAATATTGCATTTGTCAACATTTGTTAAATTTCATATTAAATTCAGCTTTCTAGATTATTCTTAAACAAAATAAAAAGTGTAGAGTATAAGGTGTTATTCGATTTTAAAGTGAAATCACCACAAACTTTGATTGTGTGAATGCTTTATGTATATTGTCACATTACTGTATCAGAATTTACATCTCACTTTTCAACAAATGGCACTGGAAACAAAACTCAAATGTAAATTAAAGGGTTTGGATATGGGTGTGAACCTGTTAAGGGAAGCTTACTGACTGAGCATATTGCTCCTCTATGAATGAAACTGCATAGATTTTTTTGGGGCGGCCTGTGTTGGCAAGAAATTTGGCACCATGCAGCCACACAGCACAAACTGCCCTCTCAGCAGCAATCACAGAGCCATCTTATGACTGTCCTGCCCACACGGGGGACTATTTTTTAGTTTGTCGATGATTGCTCGTACTTGGCCACAAGCTTCTTTGCTGTTTTTGTGAAAAGCTTTCCTCATTCACCACCATCCATGTGAGGAAACTACTATTTTGGAACCGTGCCTCACTTGTATAAAGACACTTGTTATTATTGCCCTGCACAAATACAATTCATCAACAGGTGTGGGAGGAAATAATTTTTTTTTTCTCTGCAGAAGGATGTTACATTTGGAGTGTGTGGGTTAATGTGAAAGAACAAAAGTCGCTGGCAAGGGGCATTCAGCCTGCTGGAGGATTTCCTCGCTCAGCAGAGGAAAGAAGAGAGGGAAGCCTTGATACAGCTGGATGTGCAGAAGCAATTATACAGCTGAATTAATTGCAAGTGTTCGCTCTTTGGTAAATATCGAGATTTAAAGCTTATAGTCATGTATAAGTCAGTTTGAATTAACCCTTGGATTTAAGTCACCTTCATAGCCTGTTTTCATAATGGAGTTTTGACTTCTTTTTTTTTTTTTTCCAACAGCACTTAGCCCATTGTTGCTTCTTTAGGCTACAAAACTTCTTTCACAATGCATGGCAACTACAAAAGCAAGAAGTGTTAAAGAATTGCACAGAAAATCCTTCATGTGAAATCTTAAAAATGTAGTCTGAGGAGAGATTAAAGTTGCTGCTTTGGCTTGCTGGTGTTACTTGAATTGAAGTGCAAGATAATGGGAAACGCAGATGAATTCATATTAGTGGTGTGTTGATTTGTAATGGTTTGTCTTTAATCTCTTTGATACCTTTTATTTGAGATTTGGGATGCTTGGCCTTGCCATCAGCAATATTTTATTTTTTATTTTTTTTCTCCAACATCATGCTTCAATCCCCTTGAAGGATGTTTTATGTAAAATATGCTTTTTGTACCCAGGAAAGACATTTAATCAAGATTAACCTTGGCATTTTAGTAGCCATTGGTCTCGGTTTGTGTGGTTTCATAATGGAAGACAATTAAGCACTACTTTCAGTGCAGAGGATCTGCTGTCCAGGAAAAAAAAAAAAACATAGGCTATATTTATAGGCAGGTCTTTTTGGCAGTGGAGTGAAATTTCTTTTTGTGTTGAGCGTGTTGAGTAGCTCGACCTATGGCTTGTAAGTTGACTTTTCTGCTCCATTTAAGATTGCATAAACCTTATTTTGTATTAGAAAAAAAGGTTATTATTGGCCAAATAAAATAAAAAAAATTAGAATGTTACTTTGTCAAAAAGTAGGCCTATGCCCACTTTAATAGATTAATGGAACCTTTTTCGGTGCTGGAAGAATTTTTTATAGATGCCAAGGCCATTGGTGATTAATAATTATTTGTTCTTTTCAATTGGCTTTTAGCCTTTTTATGTATTTATTCATTCATTCACTCATTCATTTGGTAATAAACTGAATGTCAAATTGTAGGCTAACTTTTTTCTGTCCGAACTTAATGCCCCAGCGTTTAGCAACAAAAGGGACTCTAACTTAGTCCAACAAAATCTCTGTTTTTGTCCAGAATACCTTTTTTTCACCTCACCTTTTTTTAAAAAGCAAAACAAAAAACTTTATAATCAGTACTTGTAGCCCTCAGCCTGCTGGCAGCAGGGGAGCACTGCTCTTGTGAATGTTCATTCATGGTTTTCAGAGCACGGCAAAATCGAGTATCCTCACATTGTCTGTGAAGAAAGTGCAGAGAAAATAGTTTGCCTGGGTGGTCCGACTCATTAATACACTCCGCACTTCTTGATTTACGGCTCATAGTTCAACTGCTGCCAATTAACGTGAAAACACGCAAGAAAAGGGGGAAACACGGAGAAGGGGGGAGGAGGCTGCTGAATTACCTCCACAAAGCGGAGTCAGGATGAACCTGGCCCTCCACATCAAGGTAGGACATCAGAAAGTCTTAAAAACTCCAGTTACAGAGCAGGGCCCAAAACTTTTCGGCTTAGCATGTAGCAAAAAGCTCCTTCACCTGTAAACTAATGTGTTGCTAATGCTACTACGTTAGCTGAAACCGACCTATTTGTTTGCATTCTGTTTGAATGTCCTGCTAATGTTTTTCTACCGTAGCCTATAACACATTTAGGCTACTATATTAAAATGTGGTTACTTGTTTAGTAGAAAATAAAAAGTAGAAAACCAGTAGCTTATTAGTAGTAGTCTTTTAACAAAATGACGCAGCTATAAAGGCCAACAAAAATGTCGGTGTGGGCACCTTCCATGTCTTGAAATCAACTTTGTCTTTTTAAAAATATATCCCTCACCTTCGCTCTAGTTTAATTTTAATTAAACTTTAAAAATTTTAATTAATTAAATAATGATTGACTTTGTGCACCGATACGCCAGTTGGTGTTTCTATCATAAATTGCAAGTTTGTTCCTGGTGTTAAAATGCGTTATAAAATAGTATACTGTGAAAAAGGCTTAGCATGGCTTGTTGATTGCATATGCCACATTTAGCTTAAGTTTATTATATATAATTATATCAAATTAATACAAGTACAGCCATTTAAATTTGCACCAAGTTACTCGGGAAGCCACTGAAATTGCTCAAAATTCTTAAATAACTCCACACCTTAAAAATAAATCACAAAAAGCAGACTGCAAAAAGATATTTGCCTTAACAGTCATAAGACAAATTATATTGTTACTTTAAACCTATAATGTTGACTTAATGTAAGCCATTTAGCAGAAGAGCTGCTGCTACATGTCTAAATGTGGTCTAGAGTTTATGGTAGGTTGTTACATTACTTCTTATAGCCTGCTGCTGACTTTGTATAATCACTTGTTTTTGTTACTGAAGTTGAAAGTCTGTCTACGCCGGCCACTGTTTTATATTTTCATGTTGTGTCTCAGTGTCAGTGTTTTGTTTTTTTTTTCTTTTTGTTTGCTTTTATCCGTGTAAAATCAGCAGCTTCTGGCTGAGGTCGTGCACCGTTGCGCGGTACCCTGTGACCTTGTCAAAAGCAATTACTGGGGGTAACATGCGGCTATAGATTTCCTCTCATCTTAAGACATAATCTCTTTAATTGGTGTCAAAGTTGGGGTCCTTATGGTGAAAGTCCTGAAAATACCCACACAGACAGACATGCTCACTTGTTGACACTTAAAAAACAAAAACAAAAAAACCCCAATTGCAACAGGGCCTTGTCACTGTGGTGTTGCAACTTGTTAGTAGTGTAGTGGAGGGGGTGTTAGTGCAGACCCTCCAGCCACTCCAGTCTGACAGGATCCTTCAGTTTAAGTCAGTCCCATCTGACCCCTCAGACTATTCATCCCTTCTTCTTTACACCTGCTCAGTCCCAATAACGCAGACCAAGTTGGGTTGACAGAGAAGATTTGCTTTTAATCTCACAGTTCTTCACCTTGAGGAGGACATGTATCTCATCACGGTGTGTGAAATCCCCTTGTTTATTTAGCCCAAATTAGGGGTTGGTGATATTTAGAGCTGCATCTACCATTTCTTTTCATTATTGATTTATCTACCCATTATTTCCTTGATTGACTGATTAATTGTTTAGTCTAAAATGTCATACAATAGTGGAAGAATTGCCCATTATAACTTCCCAGAGCTCAAGGTGACTTCTTCAAATTGCTTGTTTCGTCTGATTATCAGTTCAAAACCCACAGTTATTCAATTGATACAAAACTGAGAAAAACAGCAAATCCTCACATTAGAAAAGAAGGGCACAGAGATTGTCTAGTATTTTTGCTTTGGAAATTATGAAAATGAAACTCTTTGCTGATTAATTTTCTGTCTGTCAACAAATAGATTAATCAGCTACTCGTTTATAGTGATATGACGGCATATACTGTGAGAAAATAGCGTCATTTCAATCTGTATTTTGATATATTTTCTACTAGTTTTAATATCTTTAGTGGATAAAGCCATTGCGGGGATTGTTGAAAATCAATGAGTAGGACTGCTTTGTGGTGATATTGGATTTACAGGATCTTTGCATGAATATAGTATTTTATTTGTATGATTCACTGGATTAGCTGAAAACAAACTACTATTTGCTGATTTTATCTGTAAATGTTTATTCGGTACAAGCTAACTTTATGATTATTTTGTAGGATGTATTACAAACTGCAGCTTCCAAAATGTCCATAAATTTGAGTCAAGACATGTAAAGCAGTTTCGCATTTAGTACATTCTTGAAGGGACACTTGGGATTTTCTGTTAGACTGCATAAGTTTAAGTTTTAGCCTGTAAATTATAAACCCAACTAAGTGTTTATTACTCTTGCAATATACAACTGAAAAAAAACATTGATAGGAGATTTAATGCATATCATACAGTTCAAATTATATAGGTATAGTGTAGTGAATAGTGTAATGTCCAGCATTGCTGGAGGATGTTTTCACAATCCAATACTATAAATCCTGTGAGATTTAATACCATGAGCCAGGTTCATGAATGTCTGTGCCATTGCACCTGCAGATAAATGTGTTGTTTTCTGACAAAGCCACATTTTACCATCAGGGTCACATGAGCTGACCCTCTATCCAGGCCTCCTAGACAGAAACCCAAAGAATACACTTGAATATCAGTAAGCAGAGGTCAATCCTGTTTCTTCTCACCTGTGACCGCTTAGCAGACTTGCGCTTTATCAAGGGGTTTCCTGGGGATGCCAGTAAAAATGGGACCGACTTAAACCAATTAAATCACTGAATAGATATCCATAGGGAAGGGTGACTGGCAACCGAGAGGGATTGAACAACACGTCAGCTTCTGACATAAATGTAACATGACAGAAATCATCAAAGAAACATGACATTTAAAGTATCAAAGAATGGTACGAGAAGGCTATTTTTTATTTATTCATTTATTTATTTTTTTAACAGGACACAAAGTTTGGCATAGTGTAACCCTCCCAAACCATTTGAAACCATTTGGTCTTCAGCTTGAAATTATTAAAATTTTCTCCTTTCCAGGCTTAGATATCTACCTGAATGCTCCTCACCTTTGCCACAGGAAAGCAGTGAGGAGGAAAAAGGGAAGCTGAGATGAATGTGGAAAAGACATTAATAAAACAGGAAATTGGGGGCTAAAAAGTGCAAATAATCACTGGATGTGAATGTGTCCATTGAAGCACTCTTTTGGGTGCTACCCCGATGCTCTCACTAATGGTCTGTTTCACTGAAGTAGCAGCAGGAATGCTAACCTTCTCAACGCTTCACAACTCAGGGCAAGCATGGCAGCATTCCCATTTGTGATGAGTGTGTGTCTGTGTGTGCCTCGCTGTCATTACCCTTTATCGGGGGGGGCTCATTCTAGCATACTCTCCCATCCTGTAATGAACAGGGTCTACATATTTATGTTTTTGCCAGAGAACACTTGAAACACAAGAGGGGTTAAAGTAAAGAGTGGGGAGGTCTTTGGACCATTTTCAATATTTCCCCCCTCTGTGCCCCATAGGGCAAGTGAGGGGTTGCTTCAATACAATAATCAGGTGAACAGAGGAAAATAGTGTGGCCTTAACAAGCCCAAATTAAAAAAGAACATCATTTTCATTATGCAGTCAAACACAATTACAAGCAAATGTTTTCTCTGTGGAACTGCCCCTGCTTTCAGGGTCTTTGTCCCTCACTCCTTAGTGTGTGCAGAGAAAGGCCCCGGTGGTCAATGGGCAGCTGAGTGGCGTGTTCAGCGGAGGCCCACATCCTTAGCCCCCAGCGCAGAATGCGTTTTGTTAGAAGAGCAGCCATACATTCTGAGCAGATTTGTTGAATTAGAGAGCGCAGCGGGAGACGGGGAAGCGGGGGGGTAAGTGATGGGGAGGACTTGTTGCTAGGTGACAGACACACAACTGCAGCATGCCAGTTTTCAGAGCTTGGCACTCCTTGTCTGTTTTCTTTTTTTATTTATTTTTTCTTCCTCATCAACCCCCCCGCCTTACCCCTTCCACCTCCTGTCCCCTCCCTGCTCCACCCTCCCATCAATTCACTTGTCTAGCTCTCCTCATTTCTGAAGTGTAGATAATAAAATGAAGAGAAAATAGACAAAACCTGGTGAATCATGGAGGATTCTACAGTACACCTTTAGCACCTACTAAGAACCTAGTCATCAGCTTTTCAACTACGTCGATACTTAAAAACCTTACTGCTGCTAAGTGTTGTGGGGAAAAAATGCTTTTATGGGGAAAGTAAAGGTGGATTCCCTCTTTCTAATGTGCTAGTTAGTATACAATCTGACATAAAGCATTAGCCTCATGGAGACACTTTGCGCTATCAGCAAAAAAAAAAAAAAAGCCTTTTCCTGAGGCTGGTAAGTGACACACAAGGACAGGCTGAGCCCCCACCTCCCTGTAAACATTGCTGTGTGGGAGATTTGCCATTTGAGTTACTAATATTTTCAAATATAATCTGAGATATAGTGATTCTCACCTCTTCATTACAATCAAAATTTAGTCAATAATTACAGATTGGAGCCACTGCCAAGCCAAATGCCTGGCTTAGCATTCTGACCACTTAGCTTGTCAACCCATCACTGCATGTCAACCATCTCAGCCCCATGCAGCCACACTAACCCTTTCAGAGCAGACAGAAGTTAAGAGTAAGGTGGGAAATAAAAAATAAATATATTTTTCTGCTCTGTCGTAGCTTCATGAGATTCAAAAGATTGACAAGAGTATGTTTAACATTAAGGTTTACATGACAGAGGCGTCAGTATTGAATCACAGTCTCAAGCATAATGTATTTTGATTTTCATATGTGTGTGCAGCCCTTCTGTGTTCGAGAGTTTTCAAGATAAAAAGAAATGACTGCGGCTGCTGGTGCTGGTGCTGCCGATTGTGGAGAGGCATTACCCGCACACTTTGTCTCTGCGTTTGTCTGAAAATGTATTACACTTTCAGAATTAAGAATTGGACCCCCCACCCCCCCTACCATCTTTGTACATAATTTATTCAATCTATGCCAGCGTAGGGTGTAGAGATTCAGGGTCATCGGGATTTTTGATTTCCCCCTCGGTGGCGCATTTATTTGAAGCTCTGTCTGAAGGTCAAAACCACATACACCCAAATGAAAAAGCCATTGTTGATCTGTTTCTCCACCTCGTGCCTCCCTATTCCTTTTCACCAAGAAAGCATCTTTCTTTCTTTGTGTTGCCAGAGGCTTATGAGACTATCAGGGTACACCTGTGCCCTAAGGAAAATTCCCCTGCTCTCTCTAAAGCTGTATTATTCAGCACAAGGCCATGACAGTCAGTGTTTCTAAAAGCATTTGGAAGATTGTAAATGGTGATGCTTATAAACTGTCAGGAACCCACCAAGATACAAAAAGAAGAAAGATACTGTATACAATAGCTTCCTTTTATACATGTTAGCCTGACAAATTGGAACAAGATATAGGCTTCACATCTGATAGTGAAATAGGTTCCATTATCTTAAGAAACAGCTTGTGTTTTCCTGAAAAGATGATAAATGTTTTTGATATATGAGGAGTGAAGACAGGGCTGTACAGTTGTTTGTTTTTGTTTGTTTTGTTTTTTTGTGGACCAGTTTGCTGTGATGACTACACATGTTATTACATCAGGATGGAGTTAAATGGTGGATTAGACATGTTACATTTAACGTTAAATGATTACACAGAGCCATTTGCTAAAATTCAGTTTAATTCAATGTGTGATACTTATGAACAAATCATAAGTGCTATTTTGGTGGCAGTTAAATATGGATGTGTGATTAGACCAATGTTAAAATGAGTCAACATTACGTGTAATCTGTAAAATATTTAATAAAATATGAATCAATTATGCGCTCTGGAAATATTCATTAATAGACGCATAAATAAAATTAAAGTACCGGTAGTATAATTTTCTATTAATAAAATTTATAGTTTGCTTATTTATATTTATTAATTTTCAAACTTTGACTCCAACAACTTTAAGGTAAAACTTGATTTTGCATTCATGAACCGTGTGTGTGTGTGTGTGTGTGTGTGTGTGTGTGTGTGTGTGTGTGTGTGTGTGTGTGTGTGTGTGTGTGT
>JBBPCS010000374.1:7741926-7764598 GCA_037974645.1 Hollardia meadi | reverse complement strand
GTGTGTGTGTGTGTGTGTGTGTGTGTGTGTGTGTGTGTGTGTGTGTGTGTGTGTGTGTGTGTGTGCGCGCGCGCGCGAGTGCGCTTAACACCCATAATGCTGTTCTTTATTGCGAGTTATATTTTGAATTTGTGTGTCTGTGTGCAGCAAAGAAAGAGCAACAGTTATTGATTAGCTCAGTCTGAAGCCTATATGGACTTGTGTGTTTTAGCTGATTGGATTATCAGCCTCATCTCTTTGGCCAGGCTCCATATGACTTCCATTAACACTGTTTCTGGCCTTACTGGCTCAGCCTCCCTGCCACTGTCGGTGCTGATGTGTTCTAGTGTGCCAAACTATTTATTTATTTATTTTTTACATGTATCTCTATTTTTTGATTGCTTCAACCTTTTTAAAGGTTGAAACAACTTAAATTGAAATGTTAATGTAATGCTCTTTTGGTTTCAGCATCTGAATTAGCGCTGCTATATCATCATCATCACCAGTCTGGCCTCTAGATCTCATAGCCAGGACTTTTATTGATTACATCTCTTTTCTTTCCTGTGATATTATTATTTTTGCCTATTTAGAAAATCCACTGCTGACTTTGGTGCCTTATAGCTTGCTCATTTACACTGACCCGAATCCCCAGCATGCCTGTTAAGTAGAGTGATTTAATCTTCCCTGGCAGGAGCACCCCTCTGCTTACCCTCTGAACATGCATTTTTAATCAGTATATTAAGATGTCACATAACAGTCTGAGCTCATCAGCAGTGCCGTTAGCCATAGCAGATATGGATTCAGCTGTTTAGAGTAAATGTAGAGTCCAGCTACAGGCTATTAGGGAGTAATCACTGAATGAGTATGTGTAAAATGCATTTTCCTATAAGAGAGCCATACCAAAAGTGACAATCTAGCTGCAAATAAAATGTTTTTTTTGTGTTTTTAAAAAAGGTGCTGTAGGATGATACATTTACTGTGTGACAGAGAAGAGCAGCAACCAGTGAGGAAAAAAATTTGACTCATCTTCTCAAGGTCTCTCAAGTCTCCACAGGGCCTTGTCCTTGTAGCACAAGAGTGCTGATGCCACACACTGCACTGAGAGGGCTGTGCGCAGATAAATATTTGAGTATGTGTGAGTGGCGAAAGCGAGATGACTCTCAGCCTGTCAGTTGGGTTTGGAGTCCTGGCATCAAGCAGGGACCTGCTCAGTGACACTGGGTAACTCAGCAATGACATGAACACATACACATATACAGTATTTTCGCTCTCTGTATTCCCATCACCTTCCTCACCCCTCTCTGTATATCTCTCTCTCACACACACACACACAGATTGCCCTGTCAGCTAACTCCTGTCAGAAGCATCACCCTCTAGGTACAGTGGTGAGCTTTGTGCACACAGTGATCAGGCAGCTCGCCAGCTCTGCCTTCTCCTGCCTCTATACCTAGACGACTCCCTTCATCCTAATGAGCTCTGTCAGAATGGCATTTGACATAAGCCATCAATAAAGCACAGCTGACAGACTTTAAGAGTCTGGAAATCCAGGATATCCCTGGCTTGTGCCCGTTGTGGTGGAAGCAACTCCTAAAATCTGAGTTGGTGTTCCATTTGCAATTAGAAGGCAGATTATTACATTTAAGTTATGATCTGATACAGGGCTAATGGATATCCTCAACGTAATCCTTGATTCACTTCTTCAAATATACAATTTACCCCAAATCTGTAAGCAGTTTTCACTTCAACACAGATTTTAAAACGAGCTGCTTTAAATAGAACTCTGTTTGCCGTTCGCATTGTACCTTTTTAATTTTAATCTGCATTTCATGGGTAAAAATGCCCATGCTCCATGATTTAAAAACAAAAAAAAACAACCTTACCCAATAAAAACATTTCAGTTTTTAATAGACGCTGAATGTAATTGCGCTGCATTGTACGAGGGAGGCTTATTCCCTGGGTGATCCTTGCTGTAGCTGACAGATTGCTGCTCATCTCTGTTTGGCACTATTAAAAAACAATTGAGGAAACAAATGTGTTTTATGGAAACGAATGAACTTAAAAGAGTCTTTTTGATCCTTGCACTATAGGAGAGTGTAATACGTGATGAGTGTACCGTTTATGATCAAGTAATTCTGAGCTCAGGGTGAAGTCACTGCACTATAGTCTCGGTATGAATCATGGCCCTGAGCTAATAGAAACAAGTCAGGCTTTTTTTTCTCCCTATTTGCCAATTTGCCTGAAAATGCATGGGAAGTTAGGGAAATATATAAAAAATAAATACATGAATTTAATCCAGCATGCCATGTATCACAAGACGTATTTCCCGCTGTTTTTGTCATACAAGCTTCTTTTCTACTCACATACAACACATTAAATCGCACATCCTAAAAAGACTGTGTGTGTAAAGGTCACTGTTGAAAAAGCTGTGATAGTGCAGACAAAAGAGCAAAGTCTGTTGCTGGAAGAGACATTTATTGACAGCCATCTGTGTGTGTGTGTGTGTGTGTGTGTGTGTGTGTGTGTGTGTGTGTGTGTGGGAGAGAGAGAGGCGAGGAGGCTCTTACACAATGTGAAGTGGAGGTGAGGCCCAGGCAACATGGCTGTGGCATTGTGACCTGTGCCCTGACTCACGCATCATGTAGCTTCCTGGCGCCAGAGGACCTTCTGACCATGATGAGTTTTGACTCCTGTCACCTTTGGGTGTCGTCAAGATCCTCTGACATGGACAGGACTTTCCTTTTTCTTTTTTTTCTTCTTTTTAAAAAAAAAATTTTATTTTGGAGATTGGAGCTTTTCTGTAGACTAAAATGCTCTACGGGTAGCCACTATCACCACCAGTGAGGAAAAGAGAGAAGGGAAGAAACATTGAGGAGCTTTTGAGTCAGGACACTAGAAAATACAATAAAGCTGGTTTGTTGAAGTCACACAGGCAGAATAATTGGGAAACTATTCATAGAGGCTTGATCTTTAGAAACTCCCTGTTATGCTAACAATAATGGTGTTACAATCTCAGCCCGAAACTTTCAATGCACTGGTATCATAATAGACTTAAAAGATTAGGATCTTAAAGATGTAATGTAAAAACTCTGTGATTATGCTTTTCTATTGCATGATGTGTTGCATGTGTTTGTTAGTGAATTTAATAGAAAAAGAGAGACAGAGATAGTGTTAGCATGGCTGCATGGGAAGGTCTAAAGAGCAAGTATTCAGTCATCCCACCTGTTTGTAGCTGCATCAATACAATACAGTCAGTGCTTTTATATTATTTGTTAAATATCTTTCTCGTGAACTACTCAGGTTTGACCAATATTTTGGACTGAAACACTTATTTTGAAGAGTTTTACATTAATTCAACTTTGCACTCAACGGTTGCGGTTCAGTGTAACTGCAAACAAGGCAGTGACTGAAAAGAAAAGCACACCACTGAATGCCAATTTTCATGTATGTTTTGTACATGGAAAATCACTTACTGCTGTGTTCAATTTCAGTTTGAAGCATTCTGTATGTGACTGTGCGTGAATAGAGGATTTTCTGTATTATTACCAGATTGGCATTCTAGCTCTAATAGCGAAATGCTGCCTCGAACACAGTCAATTTGTGGTGCGAGTGCTATAGGCGATGCATGCATTTGTTAATTTGCAAATTTGTATCGCTGTTGCTCTGCCTCTTACACTAACACTGACAAACAGCTAATATATAGCCGGAGCAGTGTGCAACATGCACTCTACCTAGTTTCATTTAGCCCTTTATCTGACTAGAAATTGACTGCATTCAAGAGTGGAATGGATGTAATAAGTGCATGCACTCTATAACATGCTCCGTAAATGTGTTTTCAAAAAGAGAGAAGAAAAACAAGGGTAGGTTTCAAGGTATTCCTAATGGATTTTTGCCAAAGATTCGAGGCTCACTCTCACTGTATTGTTTAGGCCAGTGTGGAAGATGAAACGTGAAGATTCTGCGAAACTTTCGATATAGGATCTCACTTTTATGCCACCTGACAATAGCAGGATTCAATGAAGTTAAATTTACAGGTCGCAGATGGTTGAAAAAGCCTGTTGTAATATGTATGAGCAGTGCAGAGATTTACACAACAGAAAATCTCTTTGACCAAGGTGTAAGAGCACTCCTACATGATCAACTGTGCTGTCAGTAAAATTACTCCTTTCATAGCAGCATTGAGAACGTACGCTTCAGGATAAATATTCAGTGCTGCTGCCATTCTCAGTTGTGAAATGGGCATTACAGAATCGGATATTCCCTTCTCCATGCTAGTGTGAATTGGCTTAGTGGAACATAAGGTGAAATATCATGTGCCCCCATAATATAGTGGTGTGGTTTGTACAACGATCAGCCACAACATTAGAACTACTGACAGATGAAGTGAATGACATTAATCTTGGCTACAGTACAATGTTCCAGTGGTCCTGGTATTCATGTGGATATTCTTTTACCCATAAAACCCACCCAAACAGACAAACTAAACCCTCATGCCAACAGCACTCCATGGATTGTAATTTTTCAGGCACGTCCCATGTAGCTCAATCAGATTTGGATCTGGGGAATTTTGAGGCTGGGTCAAGACTTTAAACTCTTTGTCAGATTCCTCGGGCTGTTCCTGAGCAGTTTTGTGGTGTGGCAGCACGCGTTGTCCTGCTGGGGGACCATTGTCATTGGGGTGTGCTGGTGCCATGGGGGTGTGTGTGGTTGATCTGCAAGGGTGTTTGGGCAGATGGCTTGTGTCAATTGGCATCCACATGAATGCCAGGATCCAGGGTTTCCTATCGAGATGGTCAATGTTATTAATTTCAACTGTCAGTGGTTTTAATGTTGTGGCTGATCGGTGTATATGTCCTGTGAAACAAAAGCTTGGGGGAGGAGTATGTATGTCTGAGCAGGGTTGGCTATGTGTGTGTGTGCCTCCACGCTGACTGCTGCAGTGTATTGGCTTGCTTCTATCCATGTCAGCAGGGCTGTGTGAGTGAACGGCACTGGATTATGTGCACTGGAGGCCAATGGGTCAGTGGATAAGAAGTCTTCTCTGTTACCACAAATCTGCAGATTAAACGCAGCGTCGAGAGTTAGTGCTGCCCCGAGGGCAAATGGGTCTGAAAACACAACTCTCTGAGAGCTTTGGCATAACCCTCCTGCTGCTGTGGAGCCACGAGACAACGTATGAGTGATCTGACTTCTCTTTAAGTCCCACTGCATGAGCCTGGCCTTTAAATACATCCGGGTAATCCAGGGGTTATGGGTAGTGTTGCTGACATGATATCTTAATTTGAAAGTTAATCCTGGTGCTGCAACAGCTGACTCTTAAGTTAAAACAGTCTGTCGTGCAGAGAGAAGTCAACAAAACACTGAAGTCAAGCAGGCAGCCTGGGAACAATGTTTGCATCCTCCATCTTTGCCTACCTGCCCAAGGCAACTAACGGCATACATTAGCATTGTGTGGCACTGTTTACATCACTGGCTGCTTTCACTAGAAGCTGTTGTGCTTTAAACAGGCTTGGTGCCTACACAGACAGATCATTGAATGTTTACAATAACAAAGCATGTTAAGACTAAGGTGAGACTATGGGTTTCACATTTAGATTGGTATTTACTAGGGTGTAACGGTACGTGTATTCGTACTGAACCGTTCAGTACAGGACGTTCGGTTCGGTGCGCGCCTGTACCGAAAATATTCGAGATGTAACCACGTTAATGCAGAGCGGAACTAAAATTCACAACTCTGAGTTTCCCCCCGGTGACGGAACACTATTGCAAAGACCCGGATGTTGTTGTCAAGCCATCCTAGCAACCGAATTTAACATGTAGCACAGACCAGCCTCACTGAGCCATCCTAGAAAGTTTGAGTTTAGCATCTTATGTTAGCACAGACAAGCCACGTGGAGCCATAGCAAATGAGTTTAGCATCTAATATTAGCAAAGACGAGCCTTGCGGAGCAAGCCTAGCAACTGGATTTAGCAGCTAACATTAGCACAGATGAGGAACAGTGGCGCACAGACAAGCCTCGTATGGCGAATGCAAATGAGAAGCCAGAGCTTGGAACCCTCTGATATCCTTCAGGTCTGCTGTTTGGAAACACTTCGGTTTCCCAGTGAACTACAGTAGCCGTGGAGAAAGGCCAGTGGATAGGATGAAGACAATATGCCGTCACTGTTCAACTGAAATCAGCTAAAAAATGCAGTTGCAAGTTTCATCTTCAAATTGTTTTTTTGTCCAACCAACAGTCCAAAACCCACTACCATAAAGTATTACTATCATAAACGACAAAGAAATGCAGCATGGTTGATATTTTTGCTTAAAAAATGACAAAGGATTAACCAATTATCAAAATAGATGGTGATGCATTTTCTTTCAGTCGACTATTTGATTAATCGACCGGTTGTGGTAGCTTTACTTGAATGAAGAAGAGCAGGGGAGGGCAGATGGAGACAGAAAGGTACTGTAGGTCTGTATGGGATAGTGGCAGGATGTTGGTGACAGGCTCATGCAGCGTCTCGTCTGCTCCAGTGATCCGGGGGAATCTGGGTCATTTCCAGCCTGTTCACATGTAACTGTTCCACACTCCTTTTCTCCCTCTGCCCAGGGCAATATATGACCCAGCTACATGTTAATGATGACGCAAAGTAAATGTACTCATTTCTTATTGTAAATAGTGGTGGTGCATCACACCTCTGTGCTGTATCAGTCCCCTCTTCACCTTGTAGTCCCTGTAGTCACAGAATTTGTTTCAAGCTTTTCTCTTTGGCAATAATCTCAAACTGTTCAACACAGTGAAGGACCTGCATAACAGAAGCTACATAGCCTAAGCTGCTGATTGTGTCCATGAAGTGCTACTGAGCCTTTAATATTCCTTACAGTTATTAACATATTTGCACATAATAAATGGGGATCTAATGTTATTTTACTCTAATTTGAAAGCTATGCAATATCTTAAGGCTTAAATTTCATTCTTGACTATGAGCTGCTCAGGGCTTTCAGTGATAAAGATGAAGTTTGCCAGTGGTTACAGCACTGACTTCTATTTTTCTAAACATGTTAAAGAGTCCTTGTACACATTATGCTCCAGTCTAATGTAGGAAAGCAAAATAACAGGAAAACCTGACAAGATGGACCTAAACTCACTCACCCTGCAACAAATGACTTTTTTTTGTTTCTGTCAGAGATGTATTAAATTAATGTTTGTGCTGGGTTTGTTACTATCAAGTGTTCTTGTTATTTTGTCCATCCTCTGTGCCTCTTGTTCACCTGATCTCCAGACTCAGTCCTAAGGGATTTTAGTTGGTAGATGTGGTTACAACTACTTGTACACCAAAATGATCGAGGTAATCTTTATTAAAATAAAAAAATAAAAACAGAGACAAAAGCCTTTCTTTGTTTAATCCGCAGGTCTAATATAGAAACCTACAGCAGCATCAAAATCGGTTTTGTGTGATAGAGGACTGGGCAGGGATACAGTGGAATCCATGAAACGGAGAAAAAAATGGACGTGTTTGAATGAGATCCACTGTGTTGTGCTGAATGTGCGGAGATATTGGTGTCAGGAGGCCTACTATCTCCTGACACAGTGACATAGGCCTGTACTCGGATACAGTAGAGCTTATATACCACTTCGGCTGACGCAGAGTATATTTAATATGACATATCATTTTATAGGCCTATAGAAGGTAAAATTACATCGGCATTAAATACAGAAGACATATGAGGAGGGATACCGGCAGCATGCTAGCAATTTAAATAAGTAAATAAAAAGGGTCTCTAGCAGGGATTTCCTGAAGATTGATATGTGTAGAACATAGCCACCTGTTTATTAGCGCAGTTACACTAAAACACGAACTCACCATGAGGAAAAAGAGGAATCCAGGCCTTCTTTTTTCATTCTATAAATGTTTTAACAGTGCCTATAACCTAGACGTGTTGCTTACAAAGCATAGTCTACAATTGTTATTTCCAGCCCTCCGTTTAAGAGATCCAAAACTCAACTATATTTTATTGATGCGTGCTTCCTAGAAAAAGTATTGCAGTCCTTGTAAATTTAGGTTAGGGCGAAAAGCCTGGATGAAATATTTACAGGAAGCTAAATATTTCAGACCAGTACCTTGTCAGTCGCCCTCGCAATTTACTTCCTCTGCTGCATCTGATGGGAGTTCTTATCCTTTATTTACAAATATTTACTGGTTGTTGTAATAATATGGGTGAATGAACGGCGACCCGGATGGACAGAATCGTCTTAATCTGCTCATCGCATATATTGGCAATTTCATAAAGTTTATGCGACCATTTTGTTTATCAAATCAGGCCTATTTATGACAGACAAGTAGCCTAGGTCCCATCAACATTGTCTTGATTATTAAGATTTTTTTATTTTTTTATTTTTAAATCTGTACGGATGATGCGGTGTCTAGTAAAGCAGCAAGAGAATGAACAGCTTCCTGTGCAGAAGGCGTTTCATAACCACGCATCAAGAGTCTATAATTCATGCAAAAGGAGCCCGAAGGGGATTCAGCTCGAGTGTGTGGTGTGTGCGTGCGTGCGCGTGCCATGGGAGAGAGAGGCGGTGTGTGTGTGTGTGGGGGGGGGGGGTGTCCGTGAAAATAATATCAGGCTTTTCCGTCAGAATGAACTTTACTACTGTATCCAGCCATGAAATAATCTGACCCGACACTTCAAACCATCTGCGCTATCTATCCGCCCTCTTATTTACTAAATCAGCCTGTGCACATAACGGAGTGTGTCTGATACTAAAGCCGAGTAGCCTGGCAGGGTCATGATAATCCTATGTACACAAATATAACGTTTCTTTCCTGCTATGTGTTACAGATGTCAAAGTGTGGAGGCTGCCTCCCTGCGCTGATGCTGTCGGCACTAATGCAACTATAAAGCAGATATAGGCTACTGTACGAGCTCCTGTCTGCCCAACTGCCAATATAACAGATATCAATTAGCCTTTGTTTTCGAAAAGGGCATTTATTCGTGCCTCAAATAAAAAGAGCATGCATCATCATAACTTAAGCTCTAATATAATTTATTATGTTTAATAAATTCTCACTTTTGAGAGGTTGAAAAATGCAGGAAGCCTCGACTAACCGTTCAAGGTTGCGAGACTACGTTGGCTGCGATTTCACAGTCAGACTAAAAAACACACTTTAGTAGGCTATAGGCCATACTGACAGAGGATAGCTAATAGCCTATTGTGTAAATATTTTGGATAAAATGTAGGCATACTAATGTTATTTAACTGTTTCCTCCAGGGCAGGACAGGGTACGGTGTCATTTTGCTATGGAAAGCCCGTTTCAAGAGCTCTAAAGGGAGACTGAGCAGAGCGTGTTTGCCCGCTTTGGCACTTCACAATATGGACTGATGGGTCTTTCTTTAACACCGCCCGCCGTACAAAGGCAGAGGGTGTTTGGAAAGCACGGCGGGGCAGCTAAACGTTTGAAGACACGAAGCAAAAAGGTCAAAATGTTTATATTATTTTTTGAAAAGGGAGGTGCTGAGCTCTCCTTTCCGCCTGATTGGCCGAACTTGACAGTGATTGACGTGCATCCATGGCAACCGAGCAGCCAATCTGCCAAGTCCAATAGGAAATCATCGGAGGGGGCTTGACTGTCTTTTTCTCCCCCTTAAAAAATACATCTCGGCTCCGGCTTTAATTCTTTCGACTTTCAATCCCAGCATACCTTGAAAAATACATCTTGGCTCCAGCTTTAATTTTCTTCCACCTTCAGCCCTTTGCCTGCCAAGTTTGCCCAGCGCGAGGATGCGGTAGCCGGCCCCCACGCAGCATCGTTCCTCCTCCGCGGCGTTTGGTGTTTGCGTTTTCACGGGTGGTCAGACGATTGGTTCGATAACTTTCGGATTGCCCTGTTTTTTTGGTGTCTAGGACTGCCTTGGCGCACGGAAAGAAGCAGCGGAGGAGAGAGAGGAGACAGGAGGGGGAGAGGGAAACGCAGGAGAAGCCTCCATGTTTCAGCTGCCCATCTTGAATTTCAGCCCCCAGCAGGTCGCCGGGGTCTGCGAGACTCTGGAGGAGAGCGGGGACGTCGAACGCCTCGGCCGCTTCCTCTGGTCGCTGCCCGTCGCGCCAGCGGCCTGCGAGGTCCTCAACAAGAACGAGTCGGTGCTGAGGGCCCGGGCCGTTGTCGCCTTCCACACCGGCAATTTCCGTGAACTTTACCACATTCTGGAGAACCACAAGTTCACCAAAGAGTCGCACACGAAGCTGCAGGCACTATGGCTCGAAGCGCACTACCAGGAGGCTGAGAAGCTGCGAGGACGCCCGCTGGGGCCAGTGGACAAATACAGGGTGCGGAAGAAGTTTCCACTACCCAGAACCATTTGGGATGGAGAACAGAAAACCCACTGCTTCAAAGAGAGGACCCGGCACTTGTTAAGAGAATGGTATTTGCAGGATCCCTACCCGAATCCCAGTAAAAAGAGGGAGCTTGCACAGGCTACAGGACTTACACCCACACAAGTAGGAAACTGGTTCAAAAATCGCAGACAAAGAGACAGAGCAGCGGCTGCGAAGAATAGGTAAGCTACATGCATCTTTTGATGGTTTCTGGTCATGATAATAGAAAACAAATAATTTGGACATATAGTACAAAAGAAAAACTCCCTGCATCCCGCTCGATGTATGCATTTGACATATACCCTAATAGTAATTCATTGCAAAACAAACCGTAACCCACGCTGACTGGAGACATTTAATTCTGACATAATCTTCCTTTATATATTATTAGATTCTGAATCGGCCTTTAATCCTAAAATCAGGGGGATTTCTTTTTGCAATGAATGCTGCTCACTATGTCTTTTTGATATATTCTATATTTTAATGGGGTTGAAATTTAGAAAATGGCAAAAAGATTTCCTCCAATTTCCCATGTTTTTTTCCCCCCCAATTTACATTTCTATGTTATTCGAAGTGTATTAGATTGTTATAGACCGCAGTAGGCCGGTGCGTATAATGATAATAATCCATTCTCTTAAATGAAGTTAAATAGATAATGTGATGTTATTTCCAATTAGAATTTTAGTCAATTTGTTGAGGCCTCATGTTTTATACAAATAAAACAACCTATAATTTTCCAGTAGTTCCTTGTAGTATGAGCTCTACAGTAGCCTAATTAGTGAGCTCTGCCTGAAATTATCTTATATATTTCTATAGTCTTTTATATTGCAGATATGAGTACAATCAAATTTACCGTAACAGTGTTTTTTGTTTTTATAAGGACTATTTTCAACCATGCACACCGCAAAAATGCCAGTTTTATGTAATTTATTTTCATATAGCCTAGTGCGTTTTATAAAAGCGAAGGTGGGGAAAAAACTAATGGGTAGCTACTATTTGTTTCACTCCATTTCAAGATTTATTTTAACACAAAAAAAAAAAAAAAACCTAAATAACATAATCAGTTTAATAAACTCCCAGCATGGGAGAATAATAGCCTATCATTTTTCAATGAAACAACAATGGAAAAAATAAACGCCCTGTGCACTATACGTGTTTGATGTCATTTTGTCCCGTCTCTCCGTGTCTTCTGCCTAGGCTCCAGCAGCAAGTCCTGTCTGGCGGCTCGGTTCGCTCCTTAGCGGACGAGGACGCCACCGTGGACCGTCTGGGGAACTCGTCCAGTCCAGAGGCCAGTCTGTCCAGCAAAGCAGCCGCCTCGGCAATCTCCATCACCTCCAGCGACAGTGAATGTGACATCTGACGGGCAGATCGAGCGTGATGAAGTAAAAGGGGGATACGACCGAAAGACAATCTAATAAAACAAGTCATAGTGCCTGCATTGAGTAATAAAACACATACACAAACTGATATTTGACGGGTGCCAAAACATGTGGGGATCTGTGATCTGTGGCGGACTGCCTGTCTTTATCCTTTTAGGCCTGCATTTTTTGTTTGCGTTTTACCCACGTGTGGAGAACTGAACTTAATACGGACGAAACATATTTGACGGACTAATAAACCAACAAGATGAAAAGTAAAAAAGAAGCATCATTTTAAAAAAAAAGGGGGGGGATGAAGGCATCCAAGCGCCTAACCTGCTGTTCTGTGGGTATTTCATGTTGAAAAAAGAACTGTGATATTTTTACTTTACTTTCAAAGTTTTATAAATAATGTTTATTTGCCTATTTAAAATGATCTGCTCTGTCTCTTCGAATTTCATATTCATTTGCTTGGTGTTTTTAATACTTACCTTGTACACAGGTGAACCTGTTGAGCATGCGCGCTTTAGTGAAAATGTGTTTCAGTAAAAAAAAAAAAAAAAGTAAAGATAACTTAATAAAATAATTGTTGATCAAGAGAGCATAAAGTTACGTCTTATTTTGGATTGCTGTGATCAAGTGATAATACAGTTGTAAATATTAATATTCTTATATAAAATCTATAGTGAGGAGGAAACTTTTCGTGATTATAACGCCTTAGTGCTGTATTCCCTGACACGTTTTAGAGCGAGGCCTAATTGGCCAACATGCTTTGCGTCCTGTAATGCAGGGTGACAGCGAGAGGTCACAGAGAGGCCGACTCACTAACCCGGATGATCTGCGAGAGAGATCATGGAGATCAAAACACAGCAGATTGTGGAAATAAGCTTTACTCTGCCTGTGGAGGAAGACTGACAAAATGCTTCTTAAATCTTGCAAGTGTCCATTTTCCCAAGACACCCAGGCTTTAATTTGGTACAGAGGCCGTGCACGGTGCAAATGTAACCTATTCCTTAAATTAACATGAAATGGCTGCAACCCCATTTACGGCAGATTTAATACGGCTGAATAAGTGTAATATTTTGTGTGGCATTAATGCTCACATATAGGCCTAGTATAATCTTCAAACTACAAATTATATCTGTTTGGGCAAAATAGCCTATTTGTTTTATCTTTGTGTTTTCTAATTAGGCTATAATTGACCGCAGGCTTGTTATGTGCACGGCTTAAATCAAGCAATTAAAGGATCACTATTGAAAAAAATCTAACATACAAAAAAATATTCGTACAACATTTTTTCCTTTTAATGGTGTAAAGCTTCTGTTTTTAGTTATTGTTAACTAATAGGCTATTGTTTATGGTTTCTATTTGCTGTAATATGTCAGTACAGCCTAGTCTCACCAAAAAATGAATATAGCACCCCAGTGTCTTAAGTAATTTCCCGTTAGGCATCTTCCCAAACTTAAATCCGGACCTAAAACAAATTTAAATTAAATCCGGACGTACAATATTCCCTTCCAAGATGAAATCAGTCTCAGTAAAATATATAAACTTATACCGACATTTTTCTGGATTATATAGACATTGAATCAACACAAATTGCAAATTAATGTGGTGAGAAACGGGATCAGAGCAAAGTGAGCAAAGCAGACTGACCCAGAAGTTAAAGTTGAGCTTTTCCAACTGATGGGACAGACACCTGGTGTCGTCCAATTTGCAATTAATTAGGCTACAGTAACTTCTGAAACACACAAAAGCCTTTCAGTTTGAACAACACTGAAGCCAAATCTGTATTGGGGAGGATAGAGGAAACAAGTGAAAGGAAATAAATGGGTTGGGGGACTTCTTTTTTCTCCTTTTTTTGCTGCTACTCTTTCAAAACACGGATACAAAATGGCTGAATATTTCCGTTTCTATTGAAAATAAGGACGACAGGGGGACTAGATGAAAAAGTCTTTCTCGCAGTCAATAAGGTTGTCAAACTGGTCAGCGGTAATCAGTGCTAATGATGGGTCTGGGGTCCCCGCTCGGACAAAAGGGGCCCTGCCGCTGTTTTGTAAAGGGAAGCGATCGCGGGTCCCTCTCTAAAGAAAAGACTCCTGTGAGGGTAGTCTGGGCACGGAAATCACAACTTCAGCGCGCGTGTATGCGCGCGCGTTAGGCCTACAGCGTTAGCTCATGGTTTGGCCTATTAAAAGGACTTAATCATTTGATCGTTTCTGACTTATAGCCTACTCATAAGTGCAGCACAGGCGTATATGCTCCAGTGATTTCATAAACGATTAAACGGCTGTAAACTTAAAAAAAAAAAAAAAAAAAAATAGGGCCACGTTTTTTACCCGATCTTGGCATTGTAGAGAAAGTATTTTATCTTGTAGGCTATTTGTCCGACAATATGTTGGGCTCACTTACTTCCCCAGGTAGGCGTATTTCAGTTTCATAGTATTTTGACAAGTTAAAGTTTGTCAGATATGCGCTGTTAACTTGCGCAAGTAGAGGCTCTTTCAGCTTTGGGTTGTGATAGTCGATGTGTTGAAGGACAGGCTGCAGCCTTGACTATACCACAGTAAAAACATCTGCACAGATCTAACAGCCTGAATATCTGTCTCCAGATCTTTTCTGCATCTGATGAGATCCGTATATTATTGTAAAGCCTACTTTAGGCTATATTTTTTGACAAAGCTTCAAACTGTTTAAATACTTTATTTTATACCTAATGTTTTAAAGGCATAACTACCCCATTACTAAATCATAGCCATCAGTAGACTAATTAATACGTAAAGAATAATGATGTATTTTTATTGGAAACTTTCTTTGGAGCTTCATTAAATGATACGAGAGCAATCATTAAACACAATTAAGATTTGCAGAGGACCCTGAACTTGCACATCCAGTGCTGCTATATGAATAAAGCGTTTATATTCTCTTAACAATCCTAGATGTTTCTGAGTCCAAATTATTATTTCTTTAAATGTCTTTAAATAAATTATTTCTAAGGCGAGTTGTTGACAGGGCGGAGAACAGTGATTTAAAATGTAGGCTAGCTATATAGGGTGACATACAGAACAACCTGTTATTTAGGCTACAATATCCAACATAGAAAACAGAGGTCACATATAGTCTATACGAGAAGCTGCAGAAACGGCCTTTTCCAACTGTCTCCTCTCTTAAGTTGCCGTAGAAAACTTGTGAGGATGTGCACTGCAACAGTTTGTCATTGTAAATCGCTGCTGCTTTAGTCACATTAACGGACGCAGAAAACGAAGCCATAAACGTGCTAAAAACCGTGTTATGTTTTTTTCCTTCTATGTGAGAGACAGTGCAGTCAAGGCTCCTTTTAGTGTCATCTCTTAGTCTCCGAAACCGACCACCATGTTTTGCTGATGTTTACCTCAGCGCTGGACGTCCTCGTCATTGTTGGACTGATGGGATACATTGTGAATTTGTTTATTTGCAATCACAGTCAACAACGGCAACAGTTGTTGGACACACTCGTGGGAGGCCCCAGTAACCCAAGAGTCTCTTACCTGTAGAACCTGCTACTTTGAACACGACTTCTGTCTGTCAGGAGTCTAAATTCAATAGGTTCAAGTTTGTCATGTGCCGAACAACTGTTAAAGAAGGGTCGTTTTAAGATTGGCGGGCAACATGAGTGCTTCCAAACACTAAACAAGATGCAAATAAATTCAAGCTCCATGTCAAATGGTTCGTCATTCATCTCTTTCATGATAACCAACGTCAAAGCTAGAGATCTGTTTAATAGCTCAACGTTTGACTTGCAGTGTGTACAGTGATATAACGGACAACTGGAAACGTATATAGTTTACCCGAAAAGCCAATTCAAAGTACACCGTTTTAACGTGGCTTCAATCCGGGTTGAATGCATTCTTGGTTCTGTCAACCCAGTATCACAAATGTTGCTCAGTCTACAGTAAAATCTAAAATGTTTATTCTTATTTTAAATGATACTCTGAAGATCCTTCCAGTGGTGGAATGTAACCTTAAGTACATTTACTCAAGCACTGTGGGCCTGCTTACTGTAATTGCAGTTTTGAAGTAGCCTACTTGTAATCTGCTTGAGTATTTCCATACTTTATACTTCTACTCCACTATATTTTGGAAGTAAATATTGTACTTTTCACTGCCTACATTTATCTGACATATTTATTTAGCCTATCAGTTACTTTGCAGATTCAGATTCTTAAATATGCTCAGTGTCCTCTTTATTAGGTACACCTGTCTGGTCTGATATAACATAATACAACTGTTCTACCTTAAAGTCTACTTTTATAATGCCTATATTGTTTATTTTTGTTTGTTTGTCTTGACACTGTCATATAGTCTTTTCTTTAATAAAACATATTTTAGCACTGAGGTCATGATGCGTTGTACTGGACTGCATTATATTGAGGTGTTTAATATTCTGCCAAAAAGGACAAAAAAAAACAAACTTCTCAATATAAGTAGTCCAGCAGCTCCTGTAAATATGACCTCATTAATCAACATTTAACTGAATTTCCACATTTAGGCCCACAAAAACGGAACATTATGAGCATATAAAAATAGAAGTTATGGCAGAGCTGTTATATATATATATATATATATATATAATCAACAACTAAAACATGTTATTATAGATTAAGCTACTATAGGCCTATATAATGTAGCCTAGCTAAATGAGCCAGCTGCAACATAGCTAATGTTTACATAATGCACATAGCCTAATTCATTCAGCATTATGAGCACTTCTATTTTTGTTACTGTACGCGTATGTTGATGCTCGTATTTCTGCAATTTCATTTGGATTTTGGAATATTTTTTTACACCGTATATCGCTACTTTTACAAATAAGTAACATCTAAATGCTTCTTCCACCGCTGGACTTTTGGCATGACAATATAGGGCTGTAAATACTGCTGGATGATGATGATGATAATAGGGTAGGCATACCAATAATGCTGCAACAGTGAAGGGCTACCTCTGATACAGTCATGCCGTCACATTTTCCCTCTCAACACGTCCTCCTGAAGCGGTCGAGGACACTCAGCAGGGAAAACTTGCCCTTTGCAGCAGGGCTTTTGTTCTCCACCATATTCGTTTTTCAACAAAAGTACTATCCATCCTCTCAGCACTCCAACAACATTTTTTTTAAATCCAATTGCTTGTTGTTTACAGTTTATACAGAGCACACTGGGTGATCTTTTGAAACGCTTGCCATCAAAATAGTTTGTTCCGAGCTCTAAAGGAATCAACTGTGGGCTCATTTCTGTCAGCTCATTTTGCGAAGGACATGAATAGACTTAATCAAAACACTCACTTGGAAATCACTATTTTCTCTCTTAGTGTTTCCTAACATTGCAAATATATCTATTTCGCTATAGGCCATTGTGTGTGTGCTTCTTCGTATGTTTTTGTCACCTGGCCTATTTTCCCCCCATCGCAGATGCTTTGTTTTCAAAGAATAAGAAAGAATCTCATTTCGACAACATGATTGTTGGAAAATTGGAAACTGCATGCTAGTGACGCCCTCTGGTGACCGTGGTTTCTTACATAGCTCCACATGAGGGTTCCTGGAAGGTGGCAAAACACTTGAGGAGCTTTCCCAACAATTTTAATCCAGAATAAACTAAATTTAATTTAATATTAGGTGCAGGACATTATAGGCTATACTCCGTCCAAGCAGGCAGGTTACAAGCCCATTTGTTCGGTTGGATTAGATAAAACCTAAGCAAAGCGTCGTGAGAATAATGCAGATTCATTGATTTCCCTCGTTGTCTCAGGGACCTGATGTAATGTTAAATAAAAGCCCAAAATGAATGGATAAAAAAAAAAAAATACTCAGGAAATTTGTGCAGATTCACCCATACCACCAAAACGTAGTGATACACATTGTCTATTTTTTATTTAGCCTAACTGAAATAAAAACAAATCCCTTCATTTTATTCTACTTTATCTTGCAATTAATTTATTCAAGCCATCAAATAGTCACGTTTAGAGATAAAGACTCTAAAAATATCAGAATCAGTCTTTTTTAATTTATTTTTTTAAAGGTACCACACCGTTTGTGTGTGTTTGTAAAACTACTGAGGACATGACCTCTGTATGGTTAGATGTTGATTAAAGGAAGAGACTTATATAATTAACTTAATGGAACCCACAGTCCCACAGAGGTTAAATTCAGTAAATGCTGATTCGTTTGAATGTGGACATTTTTTAAGATTTTGTATGCTTAGCATGAAGAATAAAACATATTTTGCAACTCAGACTTTTTTTTATAGACCTACACAACATTTTTTTCTTTACACACTTTACACATTTAGGCATGGTGGAAAGATTCAAAGTCTCAAAATTCTCTGTGTTTAAGCTATAGCCTAACCCACTAACTCTGCAGCTGGTGTAGCCTATAGGCTATGTTATGCTGAACGAAGATTTTGACAGTAAAAAATGTTCTAAAAGAAAATCAACAGCGTTTGAATTTGTCTTTTTTTAAATTCTCAAATGATGTCATTTCCTCTTAAAGAACTTAAAGAAACAGTAGGCTACAGTATTTTTTGGTGCAGAACTAAGCTACGCGTGTGGAACATGAAACTTTGGGAAAAAAATAAGTCATGGTATTTTAATCATATATATATATATATTATTTTATTTGGCTAACACATTTCCTACGGGGAGGGAAGCGTTTATGTTCCTAAAAACGAAAATGTCCGTGATTTACTGAGTGTTACCTTACATGAATAAGAAATGGTCAAAACGAATATAAGGAAAAGAGGATAGTTTAACAGAAAACACTTAAAAATACGAAAATTGAGTTTTGTTATTTAGGCCTATAATTTTATTTTACTTTATTCAAATAAGTTCACTTGAATTAGTGTATTCAGTCATGTTGGGGACCCGAACAGTTTAAGTAGGACAGCCAGCCTGTATGACGTTGCCCCTAAGGAAAATAGTAATTTATTATTTTAGGCTTTAATAATGGTCGTATAGTCATGCTTTCTAAATATGTATTGTTAACGGCTAACCTTGCCCTACTTAAAACAATGAGTAGATATTCTTTATAAATACTGCATCTTTACTACCAAGAGCATTGTGCTATACTGTCATGTCTTTGACTATGATCTTTAATTCTAGAGTATTTTTTAGAATAATAAGAACTGTAGATACAGATTTTTAACTTGAATGTTTAGCCTTCATCTCAGGCTGCAGCCGCAACAACGTTTATTAAGGCAAACCTGCATGTAGCCTGAGAGGAGAAACTCAGCAAACAAAAACCTTCAAAGTTAATTGCCTTGAATTGCCATTGAGTGAAAACTGAAGGAATGGAAAATTACGTCCTTTGCTATATGGCTTAGGCTACTTAAAAGTCTCAAAATCTTAGTAGTTAGCCCACATGTAAGGACATCTCATATTGGGCTAAATATTGACCAACCTCTACTTTACTGATGTTCTGCAGGTTATTAGGCTACTCCAGGGGAGCTCTGCAACTTTCTCTTAACAGACATTAATTGGCCTAGTTTAGTCCTGTTTTCTGTCATGTTCACGTTCAGGCTCCGAGTCGCGCTTCCAACATTTCAGCAGGCAGATCAATCAATTAATTGACACATCGCTCCCACTTTGGCCCGTATACGTCTCTCACAAATCCGCTGTTTGTTAGCAGATACAATGAAGACGATGTGAGGCAATTACGAGGCCTGTGTATGCGCGATGAAGTCAGTCGATGCTCACATCACCAGGCTGCTCTGCTCACTCAGATGAAGTTCCATTTGTGCCAAAATTAAGTCGTTTGAATAGGCCTATGTAAATATCATCCTGATGTGTCGTCTGTTATTATCACCACCTTTGAGTGTGACTTCATCAGCTCAGCTATCCTCGTCTTCATTCCCGCTGTCTATCCCCGTGACAATAGGGTCATCTGACCGCACTGGGAGTCCATTTACCCGCCTGAACTTCTTCCAGCTCCTCGGTGGGGTCAACCGCTCCAGCACTGTCCCGTCTTCCTTAGTTTCAGCGATCATGCTTTCAATCAATACCACTAATATTGCTACTGCAATTAGCCTACGAGTGGTTCACTTTTCATTTGTATTCACCAACAAATAGTTTGTTTTCCATAAGGAGTGTTCACTGAACTTAAAGTGTACTGAGCCTACATGAAATGCACTATTAAGCTACTTCTAAGTTTGAGCACCTACATTTAGTTGGGCTACAGATAGCCTACCATTTCATTTTTAAAAGAAATAGGCTACACATCTTGATTAAAAATGGTGATTAGACCTTATTTTACCCTGCAAAAAAATCTGAACTGCCTTTTTATATTCCAAAATCAAATATGTTTCTTTCTGGAGGATGATATCAGTTTTGGCCATGATGGGAAACGCCTGGCTGCCGCCTGGTCAAAGTGGCGATTGGTTTAGAAGTTGTCTCAACAATATGATGTTTTATAGAAACTTTTCATTTTTGTTGAATTAGAGAGATTTTGATTTAATTTGTCTGATTCGGAGGTTTATTCTGTTAACAGAATACATGTTGGTGATGTTTGTAGTCAGAGAGAATACATTCATATTATAAACCATACAATATATCAGCTGTAGTCTATTGTAGCCTATATTAACATTGGACTGGTTTAATTAATGAAGTATTTATCAACGCACAAACTTCTGGGAAGGATGTGAGGATTCCTAACATTCTGAACAGATGTGAAGCGCTGACAGTCTGAATAGCTTATCTGACAGACAAAAGCTGTTGTGTTTTATTCCTTTTCTCTGTTTGTCTATTAATGTTTTCAGTCTATTTATGTAGTTTTAGAGAGATAGGTTGCTCCGATTGTATATATAAAACGGCAGAAAACTAATATGATGCTAATTTACACGAGAATTCATGTAAAAGAAGCTTGAAGAATGAACAGAAATCACAGACCCCCTGTAATAGGCTAATTAAAACGACATGCAGCTAATATATGGGACTGATATAACATTTCAGTAAATCAGGATGAGATCAAACGAGATGTGAGTGTTTCTGTGACGTCCTGACTGAAGGCTGCTGGACACTGTCCGACCTGACCGCAGCTTTTTGTTACCGCCGCCTGCTCGTTCGTTTTCCAGGTGAGGCGCAGTTCATCTAGAACGTGCAATATCGCCGGAAGTGAGACGATTTCATATCCGGGTGAAGCGATGTTTACGATCCGGGTGACGGACGGCTTAAGTATCGAGAGACATAACTTGTGTCTGTGCATTTACATCGTGTATTACAAACACGTTGCTCAGCACAGATGGCTTCTCAGATCCCCATAACTGTCAGGGTCCAGCCGGCACCCGCCAGCTCTGCAGCTCTCCGAGGGAAAAAACGTCCCGGTACCGTTAGTCCGGCGCTCTCTGCCGCTCCGCAGACTACCGGGAGCAGCAACAAGAACAAGAAAGGGCAGCTGACGACATCAACAACACAGATACAGGTACTCTATTTATTATTTATCTCTATTTATTATTTTTAGTATTTATCTGCTAATCAGTGTCTAGATTAATACGTTATTGTATGAGCTGTTCGTATTTTATTGACAAAAGATACACAAGAGTGTTTGTTCAGGTGTACTAGACCAATTAAATATGCAAGGGAATTCAATATGAAAAGTCGCTGAATGCAATGCAAATTGCAAATATTAATTTCATTAATTTTGACATAGACTGAGCCCACATGTGCTCAGTGTGATATCTACAACAAGTTTTGACCACATTGACTCGTCAGAGCTTTACTGGTGTTTGTTTATATACTGTAGCTCTTTTAAATATAAATAAATATCTTTTTGCCAGTTGTGACCCCTTCATATAATTTTATAAGTTTTGTACATAGTCATTAAATTGTATCTTTTAGGTTCATCTTACACTGTATTTAGCCAACTGTAGACAAGTAGCTTAAACTCAAATGTGATTACTGTTTGTCTGAAGAGGTGTGTCTTTGTATGTTCCACTTCCATCAGATAACAGCAGTGGAGTCGATGGCTGAGGTGAAGGCAGTGAGAACAGCTGACAGCGGTCCGACTGCCACCACAGAGTCCACAGCAAAGCCTCCACCATTCAAAGACCCCACATTTATGGTGCCTGACTGTGTCCATATGTGTCCAGTTGTATCTGCTTCCGTTGCTTTTCACTAAATTCAGGCCCCTTTTTTTCCTCCCTTAATATTGGCAGCATTCTGGGATCGGTGGAGCAGCAGCAGGTAAAAAGAACAGGACCTGGAAAAATCTCAAACAGATTCTGGCTTTGGAGCGGACTTAACCGTGGAAGCTCAATGATCCCCAACTGTCAGTTTTTGTATATTCAAAAATCTACCAAACTTTGCCATTTTAAATCAAAAGTATATATTATTATTCTATCTATGTCAAATTCAAATGGAATCTCACTAATAGCAAGGTGTGTCAAGAAACTAATACTTCATTTGATTTGTCTTAAATTAAGACAAATGCATTTAAAGTGCATTTTAAATTAATGTTTTGGGTTAAGGTGGTGTAATGTTTTCTGTGTTCACAGACTACAACATTGATGCCCCTCCCTCCTTGAAGTCAACCAAGAAATACTCTGACATCTCTGGACTCCCTGTGAGTAATCACTACCCTCATTGTACAGTAAATAAAGTAACTTTTAAGTCTTGTTTATACCATGGTCTGGGTAAATACTCGTTTTTGATTGGCTGGCAGGTGTGCGTTAAAACCCTTTATACCAGACCCGGGCATTGTACGGCCCCCGGGCCACATCCTGCCCTTTGGCCGTCCCTAACCGGCCCGCGTGAGGTCAATGGGAAATTAGGAATTAAAGGTAAATAACTGTACATCATGCACGCAATACAACTGTAATGCTTTTATTTTGAAGGCGACTGCTTATTTGTTTAATTACGTACGCACTTACGCTTGTGCGTGCTAGCCCATGCACCTGTAATGTGTTGGCACAGACGAGAGATGCGAGTTAGCGGTTAGCCCTCAAAAATGT
>JBBPCS010000374.1:7717341-7734916 GCA_037974645.1 Hollardia meadi | reverse complement strand
TGTGTGTGTGTGTGTGTGTGTGTGTGTGTGTGTGTGAGAGAGAGAGAGAGAGAGAGAGAGAGCGAGAGAGAGATAAAATACCACATGGTCTAAGCTGACCAATATCTTCAGGATTAGAAATAAACACATCGCACAAATTCAGCAGCCACCACACTTCACACGTTGCCTTTACGTAAAATTGGCAAAATAAAGTGTTTTCAGAATATATGCATATATATATATGTGTGTGTGTGTGTGTAGGCTTGAAAATCTGTTCATTCATGGCGACCAGTTTTTGCTTTTATGCGTATTGAAGACGTTTTGTTTGTAGATCTGAAAAATCATTTTAAATCATCCTAAATAGGCCTACCGTCTGGACAGATGTAACAGGGCCCTCGTTCAAGAGATCCTTAATGTAGCCTGTGGCCCACATGTATATTTCAAGGATTAGACGGGCACCGCACTGACTCCAGTGTTTTCTGTGGGGTGAAACACTAAACCAATCCATTAGTAAATGAGTTCTCTGCGACACTGGTTCTTGGTGGTGCAGTTGTTGGTTTGAGCAAAGATCACATTTCTTTATCTGCGAGAGAGTCTGCAACCCTTTTAATATGTCAAGAAACAATATTTGACCTGGAAAATAAGATTTCGCTTTGAGAGGATGACCCCATGCCAAAAAGAATTGTTTTATACAAATCGCTGTACTTTTTGTTTTTGTGGCGACAGACACCTGAACAAACAAGTCTGGTCAGAACAGCTCCAATATCATACTGTATGTTTATTTTAACCTACAAGATTTCATTCCCAAATAGGTTTGAAATGTTTTTTCCAAAAAATCTCAATATTATGGGCACCGTGGGCATTTAGCCTTCTGATTAAAATAAAATCCAGGCAGAATGACTGCAGGGGGTTTGATCAGGGTTATTTATGCTCATGTGAAAACAAAAGAATTACAGGTAAAACTTATTTTTACTTTTGGCCTGCTGGGCAGCTAATATCCCCCTGAATGGACGACTTGTATCCTGCCGTGCTGAAATTAAAGTGTGGCTATGAAGGAAATATCAGATTATTACCTGAAACTCAGCACAATTGGGCTATTTTTTTAGCAATCATTTTAGCAGTGTCATCACCCTGCAGGCCTACATTATAGGCTTAAGGCTTGCAGATCATTTAATAATAGCTAGGTGATGAATAAAAAACGTAAACTTGGACGTTTACAGAGATATATATTTTTTGTTTTACTTAAAGTTGATTTTAAAAACAGCTTTATTTTCTTGCCTCCAGGCAGCACCGGCTCAACAAAGCCATTCATGTCATATTGCGTTGCGCTTAAACATGATTCAATTAGGCGCACATCTCCTATTGGAAATGTTGAACCGTGTCTTTAGTGGACACCCAGGCTCTCCGGCCACTTTAGCTCGGGGTCTGTAGCTGCACTCGGCTTGTGCGTAAAAACCTTAGTGCTTCAGTAAATGAGCTGTCTGATGAGCGGCTCTCGGGTTTCTCTAATATCTCCACCACATTGCGCCTCGCCTCCTCCTTTAACCCGAGCAGCCCGGGGGGCGAGATTATTTCAAGATGTGGACTCTCCGCCTCCGCCTGCGCCGCGGCCAGTGCTGGGTTCCTTACAAGTAATGCAATACTTGGGTAGGCTATCATTCGTTACACTTTTCAAAATGGGCCTTACACTGAGCAGCAGAGGCTCCTTACTCTCCGTTAAACTCCTTATTTACCTCCTGGATGCTCAGGGCTGCTAAATATCAAGCATGTTCCAACTTTTACTCATTGATTTTCTGAAAACTCAAACGAGTCTGAATGTTTTCACCTCTTTCATTAAACTGGTTTATTGGGAGCTTGGACTTAGAGAAAGTTGTTCATTGAATTATTTCACCTCGTGATAACAATTTGGAGGTGAAAACGGTAACCTATATATTAATTTTTGATAGTTAAGCGAATATTCCAACTGCTAAATTCGTTGCACCATGCATTACTTGGGAAATAATGTGACGGTGATACTCCAGTAGTCCTCTGGGAGACAACTAGGCCCAGAGAGAAAGAAAAGGGCTCAAAGCACTTCATAAAAATGTCGCCATCAAAAAGAACGTGTGTCATATTGGAGGGTTTATTCTCTAGAAAATGTGGCGGAAAACTGAAACGACCGAACAGATGGTTTTCACTCGATCCAAATCCAAAATGCTATTTCCGCGACTGGAACAAAGCCGATACGTGAAAAATGTCAGATTTAGTCTCCAGAGTTTGTTTGGGTTTTTTTTGAGTTTTTTGGGGAGTTTTGGTGACACTGAAAGGTCCCCTCTTACTACAAGGAAGAATTTATTTATTTTAAACATCAATAAAAACAAAAACAACAATGAATCGTCTTCATTCATAAGTTAAGTTTTTTGTTTTGGGCTTTACATTTGACTAACTACACATTTATCCACAAATTAATTAATCAAATCAACAGTTTGTCATTGGCTTACAGTTTATAGTTGATTGAAGATGTCCTAAATTGGACTTTAATTAAAAGAGGCGGTTTATGGTGAGGTGAAAGGCAGAGGAGAAAAAAAAAGCAGCTCCTTCTCTCAAAACAAAACACAACTGTTGACATGAGTGAGTTAAATGAAATTGGAGCTGCAATTATCAGCTTAACAGAGTTTCCTGTCATGTTGGAAAATTAGACCTGGTACAAGTGCACTGGGGGTTATAGCCCCCCCCCCATCAAAATCATTATGCATTTCCTCAGAGGACCACCTCCACAAATATGCAATTACGGCCTCGGCTTTTACAGTGGTCTGCTCGGTACACACGCCCCGGACATATAGATGGAGAAATTATTTTTTGAAGCAAGTAAATAAACCGACAGACAGACAGACAGACAGACAAACAAACAAACAAACAAACAAACAAACAAACAAACAAACAAACAAACAAAAGGAAAAACATTTTTAAACGGAATGTTTTTGCTACCATGTGTGCCTTACTGGCAGAAAGGGGGCGCCATGACAATACTGGGAGGATGAGTTGCTGCATGTGTTTGAGCAAATGACAAAGTTTTAGTGTGTGTGTGTGTGTGTGTTTCCCTCTCAGACATACACACAGGGTCACTTAAAACTCTCCTCATGTTTTTAACAAACCAGTGAATTACGCTGGTTGCATCTTCCCTTTCCCACACTGGATGATGAAGTGGACATGTGCACATACCTTCTACTCTGCCAAGCAGCAACTCAATCATTTTGTGCGGAGGTAAGTGCAGAGAACATTTATTTCCTCTCTAGTTCATAAACACCACTTTCCACAAGCTTGGAAGAACCAATAGTGGATTTTGTTTCTGCCAGGAGGGAGAACTCCTCTCCCCTTGCCTTGGCCAGTAGTGGTGGGTCTGTGTGAGCAGGCTGGTACCCGCTGACCCCTGCCCTCTCATTAGTGGGACGCGGAGCACTGGAGTACCGTGCTCCTCAGGTCATGTTACATATGGCTTGCAGTCTGCTGCGCCGCATTAAATGTCAGCTTTGAAACCATCTGAAAGATCAGAGGTCAGTGTTTTTAATAAGGCCAGAGTTCTGGGAGAGTTCCTCTTTTTACTGTGCACCCAAGTAGGTTTGACGTTGCATGTTTGAAATTATGGACAAAATGATCCACTACTATTTAGACATGGGGATGTCCTGATTCTCACACATAAAAGAATCAGTAAAAAATTTAAAAATTCAGCTACAAGTCCCCACATAAAATGCACCAAGCGTCTTTTGCTAGTGAACAATTGTGTTCCTTTCCTGTCTAATTTATAGGCACAATACAAAGGTGGAATTTGGAGTTTTCCGTGACCCCCTCCCCGTGAGACCCACGAACCATGGGCTTCTCCTGCAAATGGGATATTGTTCTGGGCTCCAACAAAGCTGTTTTCACCCTCTTCAATATTACAGGAGGAGTTACCTGATACCTAACAATCAGCTAATCCACTGCCCATGGCGACGAGGTCACCTGTGCACAGGTAACTTTATCCCGGCTGCCTGCCTCTCCCTCCCTAGTCTCTCCCATTTTTCTTCTCTCTCTCTGTGCTTCAACAGTGAGCACAGACAAACAGCCTCTGTTTATTTAGGTCATCAGATCACATATAACTCCTCCAGCCAGGATCCGCTGAGAGGACAACTCCTATAATCCATGCTGTGAAAAAAATCAAATCCCCTGCTGTTTGTTCATTTGTCAAACTTTGTCTCCATCTTATCTCTCCCTCGCTGGTTCCTGGTGAAGAAATGTTGGGTGGAAATGCATGAATTTAAGGAGAATCCCCTCAAGCCATGAGAGGAGTTCATGGCTCTTTTCTGGATAGAGACTCAGTGTCTGTGAGTGACAGCGCCTCAGATTCATTCTTCCACATGTTGAAGTGGGGCTACTTTTGGGGGTGGGGGGTGTTGTTCGGCCTTCGCTCAGGGAAAAGGCCATTGGATTGGACTTAGCTGTGGGGAGCTGCAGACCCCCCACCCAAAAGGAGCTTTACCTCTGGAAATCTCATTGCTGTTTATTTGAATTACAGGGGCTGAGATGAGAAAAGGAGGGCTAATGAACTCCAGGTTGCCAGGCATGTGCAAACGATCACTGCAGGTTTGCAGAGAGCAGCTCCAGGATTGCTGGATTATTGCATGCCACTCCCTTCCATCCTCTCAGTTCAGCTACATAGGACTCTTAAATCTTTGGAAGACTGATGCTTTGATGCACAACACACATGTTGTGTCCCTAAACATGATTTAATGATTTAGAATTCCTTAATTTGATCAGGCATGTTGATGTAATTTTTTTTTTTTAAATAATTTTTAAAAAATATCAGTTTTATGTTTTTATAAATATAAACTTTTATTGCAGTATGGAGATTTAGAAAAATACATTCAAATAATTTCAGATAACAAACATATAATTCAAACTAAGATAAAAAAACAACAACAAAACAAAAAAAAAAAGACCATCTGTTGTAATATTTGCCCTTGATTCATTTTTGGTATATGATTAAAGTAATAAGAATACTTTCGCTAAAGTGTCCATTCAAATTGACGGGATTAGGTCCTAAATCCTGACTAAAAAAACTAGTACCAGTCCATGTGTGATGTACTGATATGTGCACATGGTGTGAGCTGGCTGTGAGGCTGAAATGTGCTATTATGGTCATGTATGACAGCAAGGAATTAGGGCTCCTGTGTTGTGAAAAGCAGCGGACACACTTGACAAATGGGCTCCACATTCTCTTGTCTTTTCCCTCAACTGACACCCAACAAATGTGCCAGTGACACCGGCGGTGGTGGTAAATCTCTGTAGCTGCAGTGTCACTGCCTGCACACCAATGCGAGAGGCTATGACTGAGCTTACTTTCAGTGTTATTCAAAAAACAGAAGTAAAAGGCACTAGTGTCCAAAACATTATGACGCCATGCAAAGAGAAATTACCAATACCCTTTATAGAAAAATATTATTCTTGATTAGTGACATTTTGGAGAGAGACATCAAAATGAAACAGGATATAGTATAGCGTCATCACATCTAGTTAACATACTATGAGTTGCAGCATTATAAACAACACATGATGAGCAACATGAGAAACCAACAGCGTGACCTTTTGGCCATCATTCATATCGTGGTCTCACAGGTTGATGGCGAAGCTTGAAATATGAGCCATTACTAAAATAGTGTGCATTTGTTGAGGTGTGTCACACATGACAAACCCTCCACCACGAAGGCTGTTTGAAACTTGTACATTGTGATGTCGTTGCGGTAGTGCAAATGCCAAAACAGACCGGCGCCGTTGTGTGTTTTAAGTAGCAGAAAGGCACATTCGTCTTAACTCCAGTCTCATATTCAACACTCCTAGTTCATTTGGTGTGATATAAAGCACAAAAGCATTGTTTTGCAGTGAC
This sequence comes from Hollardia meadi, assembly GCA_037974645.1. Lineage (NCBI taxonomy): Eukaryota > Metazoa > Chordata > Actinopteri > Tetraodontiformes > Triacanthodidae > Hollardia > Hollardia meadi. Next base: position 7,729,038 of record JBBPCS010000374.1, on the reverse strand, counting down.
TTGAGAGGCTTTCAGAGAATCTAAGGTGATTGATTACTGAAGGACACTTTTTTCCTCAATCAGCAGCTTTTTGTGTTTATTGACCTATTCTCCATATGTGTGTGCCGTCCTCTAGTAAAACAGTCGCTCTTTAACCGACCATTTTCACAAAGGCTCTCTCTCCCTCTTCCCCCTACTGAATGACCTTTTTGGTTTGACCCAGATGACGCATTTAGTTTGGGGGAAACATCCTGGTCACATGACTCGAGGCATTCCAGCACCTGCTTCTGTGGATCAAATCCACTCAACAGGAAGTAGCAGGTGTTGTCTATAAAAATGCACATTTGAACACGGCTCAAACACATACAGTGACTTCTTTTGTGAACACGTAACAGTTGTAATGTTCCTTCTAATGAACGGGCTTTTAAAACGTATCAGACTTTTATTTTTATGATGGACTGATAATGCCCACCCATCGGGCTCCTCTCTGACTAGAGTGCATTGTAAAAGTCAAAAGAACTACAAATAATTTAACATTTAAAGGAAATGAATGGTAAAAAAAACAACAACACACACACACACACACACACAAAAGTAAAAAGATTCACCATATCTCTGCGGACATGATTGGTTCTGCGAGAGGGGAGGTTTGAGGTTAAAGGTCAGCCATGTCCTCCTCCATCTGTACTGTCTGTAGTTTGGCTAGCTCCTTCCCCTCCACGGCATCCATCTCCCCACACATCGCCCGCACCATCTCGTTCATGCCTCCCGAGCCGCCCACCTTGTTCTCTGAAAGGTTCATGTAGTTGCTGTTCATGCCGGGGCCCATCAGGTGCGAGGATGGGGGGCCCCGGACCTCGTGACTCCCGAGATACTCTGTGGGCTGGAGGTGATGGCTGCTGGGGTCTGTTTGGGCCATCAGGGGCGTGCTGACGGTGAGGGTGGTGTAGACCTCTGGCTCAGGGCTGGACGAGCTGATGGCAGGGACCTCGCTGGTTGAGACGGGGCCTTGGCTGGAGGGAACCTCTTCTGAGTTGGGGGTGGTGTAGCTTAGCTGACCGCTGGGGTCCAGGTGGAGCCCTTGGTGGTACGAGGAGTAGACACCTCCCTCCAGAGGCTCCTTCTTGATGGACGGCTGGCCAGCATTGCTCATGTTGTAGAGGACTGTGCTGTGGTGCAGGGACGTCATGGTCAGCTTGTCCTGCTGCTGGAACGAGTCGTCACTGGAAGAACTCACCGCTACATTGTTCAGAGGCATGGTACCTGTAGTAGTGGAACAATGGATCAATACATACTGCGTCTATACCTCTACCAGTTTGAGAAGATCCTATTCCCACTGCTTCACCCCCTTCTCATTCCTCACAGTATTATAAGTTTCATTCACAGCAGGCCTTGGCCCCAAAATTGCTGTTGTGCGTCTCACACACTTTGTGCTTTTTAAGTACGACCCTGCGGTGCCCCACAAAACGAGTGTAAATGCCTGCCAGGACTCAACAGCAAGCTGCAATTTTCTGTTTTTCCTTATTATTCATCCTGGTGTAGATTCTCTGCTTCATGTCAAAGTAAGTGCTGTAATAGTTTATTCCATGTTAGCGTGTTTCATGGCCTCTGATTGTCTGAAGCATATTTCCCCTCCTCCCTGCTCTGCACATCAAGAGCGCAATGATGATGAGTGATGGTGACTACAGAACTTGCTTTTATTCATCTCTGGGGTTTTCAAAGGACCACCTCATCAGTGTGTGTGTGTGTATGTGTGTGTGTGGCCCTTCCCTGTTTTTTTCTGCTCTGTGTTATGTGTAGTATCAACCCTTTGGGCTACAGCCCAAACACAGACAAGCCAAGAGTAAAGCAGCTCAGATATATTGGGTGGACGTAGTAGGCATAGTAGTTGACAAACCACCACGGACGTGTAGGATTGCACTGGAACATTTCAAGAGGGCAAAGTTCACCACTGATCAGTTATCACGCTAGTAGATATAAGAATAAAACATCTGCATTTTGATAGTAGAATAGATTATGTCTGGATTTTGGTTATTCTTATACAGTGATGTCTTAATTTAGTCTTTTCCTGGTCTTCAGTGCTGCTTTACCTTACAGGAAAGTGATAAACATTAATGTATTTACTTGACTGCTTAAAGGCAGAATGAGTAGGATTTTTCCTAAAACACAACAATCAAAGTTGGCCCCCCCTTCCCGGCTCCTCCATTTTCGTATAGCTTCTTCTTGGATGCGTGCTTGCAATATGGCACCTGGTCACTGTGTCTTTATACAGTCTCGCCCCTTACACCCTGTGCGCTGTTATTGGCTGGGGGCTACACACCCACTGCCCAAAGCTCGATGCTGAGAGAATCCTGAACACAGCAAAATAAGAAAATACAGGCAGAGGGCACACTTCTAGTGCGTCATAAGTGATGACTAAAAGAGATTATCTTTGTGTGAGTCGGAACATCCAACTTATTCTGCCTTTAAAAAGAGGAAAATTAACAGCAAATGCCTCTAAATCCTTAATAATTGTATATCCTCATTACTAGACTAATTAGAATTAAATGCTATCCATTCAATTAGTCATAATACAATTTTCCCACTAATAATAAGATATTAAGCCAAGCATATGTTTTATTTTGCTGTTGTTGCTCATTTCTGCTTCAGCATATCTTAATATAACTTCCAGGTAATCATAACACGTTTTAAGTTTAAATAATAATTTTCCAAACCCACCTTGTTGTGTGATTGCTGAGGAGGATGAGGCAGAAGAGAGTTGCAGTGGAGGAAGACCTACATCACTGTTGAGTAATGAACTGCCATCGCTGTCGGGGACTCCGCTTGGCACCTGGACCAGACTGTAGCCACCCAGCTGCAGCGCACCTGATGAGGAGCTGAACGTAAGCACAGAGGAGCCTCCATTCTGGGCAGCCATGGTGTGAACACCCTCCAGCTTCACCTCTGCTCCGTTCACACAGCCGGTGTAGGGAGCGTACTGCAGGGCCGAGTCCTCAGCAGAGCTGCCCAGTCCCTTCTCTTGACCTGTCTGCATCTGCATGTCCACTCCTGAGCCCCCCAGCAGCATCCCTCCAGACGACCTCAGAGGGTTGAAGGCCAAAGGCTGGATGCCCAGATTGAGCCCATTGAAGAGGATGTTTCCAGGTGTGTGGAGGTAAGACGAGCCACCATTGTGAAACACGGTGGAGGAGGCATTACTGGTCACTAGACTTCCGTTGTAGAGGCCGCCACTGCTGGATCCAGGGGGCAGCTTAATGTCCCCGATCTGTTGGATGACTACCCCACTGTCCAGAGGCCCTGTTTGAATGGGAAGGGTCCCATGGGTGATCACCCCATCTGAGGAGTTAGAGAGGGGCCGGGGAGACAACTCCTCCTGGCCTTTGCTAGATTCATCTTCTGTGCTGTGGTTTCCATCAGATTCACTGTGGAAAAAAAGACAGAATAAATGACCAATAGTAACAAAAGAAAGGAAAGCAATTATTTCTAGTACATGTGTGTTAAAAGGTGACTTTAAGAAACTAAAAAATTAAATGAAATTGGAAAATATGTATGGTCCTAAAATATATATATGTTTCTCCAATATGTGCACTTTTACTGTCAAAGAGGACATGCTCTAAAGCACAATGACAACATAAATTCTATAAAACACAGTTTTTTATACTGGCGTTTATTTCCTTTCCAACCACAACTCGCCTGTAGTGAAGAAAGAGCAGACAGAGTCACGTTTGTTCCTGTGTAATTACACGGCTTTGAAGAGTGGCTTGTGTTTGTGAATGTGTAGCCCTCTCTTACCTCATGGAGAGCTTCACTGACAACAACCAGCCCGCGTCAACAACCGTGCAACCATTTGCCGCAATAAATTCTGGTGTGACTAAATGCCAGCACTGGTGGCGTGACAAAACAAATGGCTGAGAGTTTATTTTAATTTCTTCTTCCAATTTAACACGGTGTTAGAATCTCTAATCCCTATTGTATCTTTTCATGACGTTTTAAAAACGATATGTAGCCTAGTTGATGCATCTTATTTAGGCCTGTTAACTTCTCTCTCTTTTTTTTTTTATAAGATTGATTCAAACAGCTGCAGCCTCTCCAGCACGCACGCACGCACGCACACACACGCCCTAAAACGTCTCATTCCCTTTATATAGGAAAAGATATTAGCAAAGACACAAGTTGCTTAAAATATTACAAGATCTACAGGTCATCAACTTTAAAACGCTCGTTCTGAATAATTTCTTTGTGAGACAGAGAGAGAGAGAGAGAGGGAGAGAGGGAGGGAGAGAGGGTTGACCTCCACCAGGTGTACGTCAGCTTTGTTCACAGAGAGAAACATGAAAGAGAGTACATGTCTGTCTGTTTGTGTGGAGGATTATGAAATGAAATGCCGGAGCTGATGGAGGCTCTGAAATCCATCTTTGGTCCGAGAGGGGGAAAAAAAGTGATAATGAAAATGATTTATGTGCTGGGCTGGGGACACGTGCACGCGCTAGTGTGTGTTCACCTCAGACTTCGCGCGCGCACACACACGCGCACACACATTACAAATTGATAAGAAGAAATTAAAGTGACTTTTCAAGCCACCTTGTTAGTCGTCTCATCAAAGTCACCAACTCCTCGTGTCTGACAGTCACATCGCTGGAGTGAGGGGAGTTACTACGATATTTTGTTGCTTATGGTTTCCATGCCCCTTAGCACCAACACACTTGAAACCGGATCTGAATGGCAACCGCTTCATATTTCAAAACATTAAAAGCGTGCTCCAAACCCTTTTACGCGTACTTTTTTTTGTTCAGCGGTTGATGATTCACATTGAAAGGTCTAATAAGTGGGTCCGACGGGAAATTATACACTGAGTATTGTCAGTCACTGACTTGGGCGTAAATGCTTATAAACTGTAGGCGCCCTTCCTTGGAAAAAATCTTTCAAATACTTTGTTAAAATTAGCCTGGGTCTATTTTAATGCGCCTTTTACGCACAGTGCGCTCAGAGAACTATTTTAATTTGGTTAATACGACTTCTGTGATTGAAATAGTCTGTGGTTTGTTCCTTTTGTTGCCTCACCTTTTTGATTGTGCCTCGGACGGGTTTCTGTCTCTCTGTCTCCTGTTTTTGAACCAGTTGCTGACCTGGGTCAAGGAGAGTCCTGTAATCTTGGCGAGATTTCTTTTCTCGGCAGGAGAGGGGTACCTATTCTGATTATACAGATCCTTCAGCGCGTTTCGGGACCTCTCCTTGAAACAATACACAGTCTCCTCGCCGTCCCAGATAGTCCTGGGGAGAGGGTACTTTCTCCGGATCCGGTACTTGTCCACTGCGCCCAGGGGTCTCCCCCGCGCCTTCTCCGCCTCGGTGTACCGGGCCTTGTACCACAGATCTTGCAGAAAGGTGTGGTTGGACGGACTGAAACTGTGGTTCTCCAAAACACTGTACAGCTCCTGATACCGAGCCTGGTGGAAAGCAACGAGGGCTTGGGCTTTCAGGATGCTTTCGTTGCCGCGTAGCAGGTCACTCTGTGGCAGGGACCACAGGAACCTGGCCAGCCGGTCCACATTGCCTCCTTGCTGCAACGCCTCGCAGACACAAGCCACTTGCTCCGGGGAGAAAGCCAGAGAGGAAGCGGCGCTCACCAACAGCTCCGCGCGCACCGCGTCAGTGTTGGGAGTCGTGCGCTCCATGGACAACTCCACCGCGTCCAGCGCCACAAGCTTGATGCACTCCCGCGTATCCACCTCCTTCACATTTTCCCTCTTGATGTCATTTGCTGTTGTGACTTCTCCGGCAGAAGAAGAAGACATTTTTTTTGTTCAAGCCTTCCCTGGTAAAGTCACTCCTCCCAGCTCGATCAGGTTACCTCCTCGCCATGCGAATGCGATCGGATATCTGACAGCAGCTGTAAGTAGATATCTCTCTCCCCTTTTCCTTCCAACGTGACTTTTACTCTGCGTGGACTGGAGCTAGAAGGAGACACACTGGGTCTATCTGCAGGAGAGCCACGCTATTGGCCGCCGAGGGACCCATAAGGGAGGAGCAAACGGGATTCAGACACGAATGCTTGGTTTCCAGCTGTCAGTCATTTAACCTACAGTATATTCCCGTAGCTCACCTGTGCAAGGTGAGTGCTTTTAGGATCGTGGGAACGGGATATCCTAGTTATCTGTATTGTCAGGAGCTGACTTAGCTTTATGTGGAGACATAATAATTTTTATTCCCACATCGAGGTATGAAAATCCAGGAGGAGGAGGAGGATCATCCTCGAACTCGCTCATTGTCTCAATCAAAAATATTTGTTTTACTATTTAAAATTAATTCACAAAACATTCCAAAGAATTTGAGACTGGATTTGTCGTAGCATATACTGATGATGCCTAAGCCTATTTTTTTTAATTATTATTACACGGACAAATACCAGCTGTGTTAAATGTAGCTCCTAAATACCAATAATTTTGTAGGTGTGGACATTTTAAACTTTCAGTGCATATCTATTATAGTTCAAGGTGCTGTTTGCGATTAAAATAAGGTGTGAATATTGCCAGTTTGTCTGTCACAAGCCCCTCACACACACTGGACCAAGTCACAAAAAACACATATAATGATCCCAATAAGCAATGTCCATATACATTAACAGTGGCTATAGAAAGCAGCATCCCACCAACAATGCAAATTTAGTTTCCTCATTTAGCCTACATAAAGTATGTGTGCTGTGCTATTTCTGTCTTCCAGAAAGTAAGCTCTATCTCTTTATATTTTAATTTTCACATTTCACATTTCTTAGATCCCCAAAGCCAACATGTCTTCCATGATTATAGTCGGAAATAACACGATTAAAAGATCAAAATCAGAATTATAGTAATCCACTAAAGAGCATGTCTTGTATTGTTGTTTATGACTTGAAAACTGAGAAATTTGTCATTTTTGTCTGTTAAAAATAATAATTGTCAGTCTAATGTGGCCCTGGGTTTTAACCTGGTGGATGATGTTTTTTTTGTCTGATGAATTGCTGACATTTATACATATAGGCCTAGTCCATAAATCAATATGACACATAGGCTTAGGCCTTGGCTTTTGGTAATTGGGATAGAATATGTTTTCAGAACCATATCCACTGAAAAGACTGGATTTAAATGTAGACTAACCTGCCCTGAAACAAGTCCTAGTATTTTGTCATTATAGAATTATAATACAACTTTTCGGTCTTCACCACACATTGCTAATTAAAGATAATAAACCACATGATATATCCATCCTTGGTGAATTATTTCCCCTAACAGTTACACATTCAACCCCTATGAAACTATATGATGTCAGAAGCCCTGGGGAACAACATCTGGGTTTGTTTTAGGTTTTAATTATGTTTCAGTTCGAGCTTACATTAGATCATGGAATATATGGGATTCATTTACAGGGTACTGCATCGAGGAGATAGTGAAACCTATAATCAAAACAACCGTTCCACACATCCTCTCTAAATAAAACATTTGTGTGGATGAGTGAAAAAACCCCACTCAGCTTTTTAAACCCAAACCCCCTGGGACTTCTCAGGGACCCCTGGGTGCGCCTGCACCACAGTATTAGGCTACCACCGCTGCTGTAGAGGTCGTCATTAAAGAGGAACTGCGCTTATTAGTGCCGTTTCCCGTCGGACCGCATTCTGCGTGACGCAGTGGTTTGCCGCCTGGAAGTGACAGGAAAGTTGCCAGTTGTTGACATTTTTTCAAGCTTTTTCTTCTGCGTTGCACAGACAGAAATGGACGACCAGGGCTGTCCGAGATGCAAGACAACCAAATACAGGAATCCGTCGCTGAAGCTGATGGTGAACGTCTGCGGTCACACGCTGTGAGTATTTACATCTGACAGCTACAAAAAACAGTAGAGTAAGGCATATTTCCCCTGGCACGACGATATCTTTTGCTTCAGACTGTGCAAATAGACACATTCCAGCACAAGAAACCCCTACATTAGACGATTAAGTCTTATTTTAAAACTATTTCCAGTTGTGGTAACCTTTATATCTTCTCTTAAATCTTAATACTGTAGTTGGACGTTAACAGACAAAAGACGTTGGAAACATTTTTTTTTATAGCTTCACCAGTTTTTAGCTAACAGCCTACGGTTTGCTGTGCACACTTGTGTTGTCACAAATATAAAGGAATATGAAATAATTTGACTTACTCTCGGTTACAAACACAACATTTTTTTATTGCTAATATGTATATGTAATATTACTACTGAGTTGACACAGTTTCTAGGTTTATATTCTATCACAGCCTTGACAACTGACAACTGTCAAGCTTTCAGGCAGAGCTACACTGCCTATGTGTATCCCTCTTTAAATACTGATCGAATAGGTCATACAGGTTTAAACAGATGCTGGCACCTCAATCAAACAGAGCTTTTTTTCCTTCTTTTATACCGCTGGAGGAGTGGTGAGTCCTTTCACATCTTATGGAGAGAAGAGTGATGATGATGATGAGGGGTACATACTTCGTGTGAATGACGTTTTAACCACATAATTAATTTATACAAGGTTATCTAGAGGTATTAAAAAGGGCCATCTTTAAGGAAAAAATGCAATCAAATCTACACAGTGACTGCACTGCATAATTGAAGCATGAATATTACATGGTTTTTGCCCTAAACTGATTAAGATCTCTCTAATACTGGTTCTTATGGATTATACCTAAGAAATCACTCCCAAACTGCAAAAAGAAATGCAACCTAAACTTCTGCCTTCTTATCTAAATTTAACTGTCTCAAGACTGATCCCTAAACCATTTTACCTACTTGTTAAACCGCCTGTGGTTGGTCTGGTTTCCTGGGTCAGTTACAGCAGGTCTATCTACAGTATAACCCTGGTATGAATCTTGATTTTGCATATAGAAGAAATAAAGCTTTGCTCAAAAATATTATTCATATTTTTAAAAAAGAATACAATTTTGAGTAAATTTAATTTACAATAACATAAAAAAGAAATGTGAGTTAAGTAAAAGTTAAGTAAAAAGTTATCTTATGTCAAATTGTAAGCAGCAAATATTTTTTATTCTTTTATTTTTTGTATAAAAAATGACCCCAACAATAACTTCAGTTATCACAAATGGAACCATCTTATTTTGATTGATAAGCAATTTTTTCTAGCACTAGTTTACAATTAATTTTTATTATGCTACAGTTTTGTAGTTTTGTCCGTCATCCTCATGTCAGTACTCAGTAAAACATGTTTGCAGTGCATTTTTCCAATATTCAACCTTGTTATCTCTTTAAAAACCTGATCACTGAAATGAAGAGCATCAAACAGTCACAGTGGCAGCCTGAAGAGTGCATCTTATTCGACCCTGTCTGTTTATTGACCGTACCATCAGGAAGTGGCCGTGCTTTGTCATCAGGTCAGCGAGCTCATAACTCACCGCCTCTGTCTGGATGCGGGGCTACACATAGAAAATTAAAATGATTCTGCAATGAAGCAATTTGAAGAGATGTCCTAGCCCAGGTCACCTTGGATTTGTTCCTCAGAGCCCATGTGACAGTGAATAATGCACCACTCTGAAACTGCTGTACTCTCAAACTGTATTAGTATTTTCATCAATGGTGTCATTTTGTTTGCAGTGAGACTTCCTCAAGAGTTGGTTGATACAGACCTGTACTGCAGCTTGAGTAATGTGTTTCAATTTCAGTTACTGATTTTCCATTTGGTGTAAGCAACATTTCTATGCAGAAAAAGTGACTATGAAGGAAAGGGAAATATGAAAAATATGAAATTATAAAGACCAATGTATACATGCACATACAGTATGTACCTTTACCTGTATACTTACATCCCCACACTAACACAGACGCATAAATATACATCATTCCATACACCAAGTTCAGTTCTTGGTTTCTGCCTAACTTTGCATAGTGATGTACTTCTGTTTCTAGTTGTTTATATTAGCAGAAATGTCCTAGACTAGAATCTGTCCTTTTAGATTCTTTGCATGTTTTAATACAGATTCCTCAGTAAAATGTGACATAACAGCCTTTAACCCTCTGGGAAGTGAATGCCAGTAACCCTATCCATTTACAGTGTTTTTTTTAGTTGACTATGAGCTTTGTGCTGAAACAACAGATCACACAGTATATTGATGGAAAATTAATCAACAATAATTTTGATAATCCATTTAGTCATCTATCAAACAAATATGAAAAATATTCTTTCGATCCAGGCCATTGTGAGAATTTGCTATTTACCTCAATTTTCTAATAGCTGATGATACTTTTGAGTTTTAGGCTAGGTTGGGCCAAGCAAGTTATTTGAAGTTGTCTCCTTGGCTTCTGGAAAACTGCAGTTGGAATTTTTTTCTGCTTTTTGTAAATAGGGGCTAAATTATTAAATTGGCATTAAATAATCAATGCTGAATGTAATTATAAGCTGCAGTCATATAGTTGGACTCGCTACACTGGTTCATTTGTTTAAATAACTGTTAGCCTCTCTCTACCTTGGTCCTGTTGAATGGCTATTCCACTCTGGGCTGACCAGGCTTTCTGCCCTGGCGATGCAATACCGTATTGAGCTTCTCCACCTCTAGCATACATCTAAATTTAAACCTCTCCGCAGCACATTTTGTACCCTTTCACCAGGGGCATTTGATGTATGTTATTTATTACATTTGCACAATGACACCAGGCCCATGTCCTTTGGCATTTGACACTGGGCACAGGCAGGATAGTAGCTTAGGCATATGGTGGGGATTAGAGGGGTCCACCTCCACCCTCTTTAGTAAGGATGATGGGAGAGACACACCTCATAAATAGAAGATAGTTTCCTGTACCTAATAGTTGTATGTTCTAGGTTGATATACAGTAGTAAAGCGAGAAAAGTTTTTTTCCCCCCGGGTATTCAGGTGCCAGAAGTAAAAGCTCTGTTTATCTTCTCCATAGATGCTGGGGAATTTGGGAAATACACATGGGGGAACAGGGGGAACCAGCTAGCCAGGCTTTGTCCAAAGGCAAAAAAAACGAACCCCCTGTAGGACCATAACTTGTTGTTTTTCCTTTTCCATTGCTATACGGATTTAAAAGAAAACAATATAACATATAAGCAGGCTTTTGAGGTGTGGGGTAGATTTAAATATATATATATTTAGAGCCAGGTTAACTATTTCCTCCTGTTTCTAGTCTTTCCGCCAATTGCCATGATACATGCCATTAAGTCTCCTGGCTTTTAAATAGCTTTTAAGTTTAAGACAGACATGAGTGTAGTATCAATCTTCTCTTTTAAGTCTTGGCAAGAATTCTAAAAAGCACATTTCCCAAAATCTCGAAATATGTCTTTAAGGGAGAAGTCAACGGCATGTTCCATGGGCCAAGAAAACCAATTAGCAAGCTTAAATTGTGTTGCCTTTGCTGCTAGTAGAGAGCCTAACATCAGTCGTACCTCAGGGTTACCTTCTGTTCCACTAGCTTTCAATTCTGACGGTACAGTATTTCTCGACAGTATTGTTACATTTTTCAGATCCATGTTTGGCTGGACCGCAGAGGGCCAGCCCTAATGGTTGTTCTGTGGCTGAGTGAGTAAGTAAGTAAGTGATGAAGTTGTGGGATTGGTCAGTCGAGTGTAGGAGTGACTACGTCATCAGGGGGCGTTGCTCTCGCCTCGCGCAGCACCGATGGCGTGTGTGTCTGAGTTCTGTGCGACTCTGAGCAGCTGGTTGTTTCTGTCCACTCTCTCCTCGCTATACGTCTGTA
>JBBPCS010000374.1:7683783-7708361 GCA_037974645.1 Hollardia meadi | reverse complement strand
ATTTAAATTTGTTTGATGATCTGAAACATTTAAGTGTGACAAACATGCAAAGAAATCAGGAAGGGGGCAAACACTTTCACACCACTGTATATATTGTCAAAAAGGTATACATTTTTAAATAGTTTGGTTTTATATTTAATTTGATCTAGTTTTTAAGTTTTTGTCTCTGATATAGGCAAATGTTAATTTCTTTGCTCAGATTGCACAAAAAGTAGTGCATTTGTAAAGTTTTTTTCCCCCAAATGCCTCTCCACCTGTTCTGTCCCCCACTTGTCCATGCTGGTGTTAGACTCACATATGTGAAATCGGAAGTTTTAAAGTACCCAAAACAATGAAAATTATGGTCAGCTGTTTATCTGTAAATGAATAACATACTGCATGAATCTGGTGAAATTTCCTTTTTCATATCGCAATATTTATCGCAGGAAAAAAAGATATTGCAATGTCAGTTTTTTCCAAAATCGTGCAGCCCTAGTATGTTCTATATACTATAAATTTTCCGAAAATTGGATTTTAAAAAATCACATTTTATCACCTTGCTTACAGTATCGCAATATTGAATTGTATTGAATTGCAGACAAATAACAGTTAGGAGATAATTAATTTTTTTAAATTACTGAACACTCAAAACAAGCATGGTATACGCCCCAGTATCAATACTTTCTTGTGAAACACACAAGACACAAAGGAGGAACTGATTGTGACAGTAATAAATGAACAGGGGGCTGATTCATGACCCTTTTACTTTTTCATCTGGATGTTTTTGGTGATGTGCCAGTTCACCAGTCACTGAAGCAGAAACTTTTGGTGCCCCTAACAACTGCCACTGACCACCACCTGCCTCACCAACACTTTAGCCAGCTGCCTCACCCTCGGCCAAAGTGAGCTGTAACTAGTGGAAAGACATATCTGCCTGTCTTTGAGCTGACCGATCCACGGAACGTGAGGATGCCTGTTGTTCCTCAGCTTCCCAATAACTGCAGTCTTTATTTAAAGAGTGATCTAATGTTGCATCTAGTTGTGTCCGGTTGTTTACTGGAAACATGCGAGGGAATATCTGTCATTCTGGCACTACGCTTTGCCTGGATAATTTTCCACAAATAGGTGAAGGGGACTCTAACCCTGATCGTAATTATTCCGATTGTGTGTGTTAACATGTTGTTAAATGGATGCTTGAAGAAATTAGCTGATCCTGAGGGAAAGTAGTCTTGCTCCTGGTGTGATGTGAGGTGGGATGGGCCTGGTCTTGCCTCAGGAATGGTCTGGGATCACTCACTAATCCCTCACTTTGTAGACTTTCTATTACATACACATACCCATGTACAGGTTCTTACACACACACACACACACACACACACACACACACACACACAGAAATGCACACTCCTCTTATCCAGTCTGAGTAAACATCCTTTGAAGAATAAAGTGTCTCTCCAAAATAGACATCCGCAGATATCAAAAGAAACTCTGTGTGAGAGAGAGATACAACTATTCACTGTTTAAACAGGTTGCTTGTTGTTGTCTGACATATAAGGCCGGCCCCAGTGCCAAGCCTGATGACAAGAGTCATCAGGCTTGGCACCTGTTCAGAGCAAAACATGGACATGAGTGGAGGGTAATTTACATTTAAATCATATTTGGTTTCAGCATTGCATGAGTAATTGTGTATTATTAGTTTTTGACAGTGTTTCAGCATTATTGCTTGGTTTGCTTGTGTAAAGATATTGTGTTTTCGAGTCAAACCGTATATGTGTGAGGTTGGGGATTGTCCTCAGCTGCTACAGTGTCCCATTCCTAAAAGTGGTTGACCGATGGGGAATCTCTCTCTACCTCGGAGCAGCTTTCAGCACCATCTTAAATGAAAGGTCCAAGGTTCCATCACAGCGGGGGCCCAATCCACTCCTCACAGGCAGCATTAGCAGCTGACATACCTGAAGAGACCGCATGGGCATTTAATGAAAGCAGGAGGCACACGTAAACAAAGCACAACTCACACAGACAAATGTGGGTGGAAAGTTTATCCCTAAACATAGAAGTGTAGCCGGCTGAAATAACTCTGGGTTCTCTCTGGCTTTAGTCCATTCTGCACTTCGGTGTTGGATTTTGACTACCATAGACTACCAAAGTGTACACACTTGTATGCTCATGTTGTGAACTTGTTTGCTCAGGCCTGATTTACTTAGTTAAGTTGTCCTCTATGGTGACCTCTGCTCGGTAGACATACTCGTCAGCACAGGCCAAGCTCTGCTTTCCTTTAGTCTGGCAGACTGGCCTAACCTGTTTTGCCTGGGAGGTTTTTTGCTATGTACTCCCCCAACCCCCACTTTCACTTTCTTCTGTGTTATTTTCATTTCCCATATTTACACTCTTGAGACAAATAGTAACAGACACCGATATTTGTGTTGTCATTTATATAAATGTGTTATTGTTTATACATTTTGATGTATAACAAACCAATGATGGTGGATTTTATATGAGAGAGTCCATAACCCCTTGCACTTTGGCCTTTTTTATTGGATTTCTGGCATGTAGTTTGATAGCTGCAAGGGCTTGGGAAGAGGGGGTCAGCTTAGGGGGTAAAGAGAATCGTCAGCCCTGATTGGCACCAGCACATGTGGGCATTCACACCTCTGCCCCTACCCCTGGCTTAGCCCTGCTTAGGTTTGCCTCAGTAACCCTTGCCCATGGGCTGTCTGGCCAAGCCCACCGGAAAAAGGAGTTGTCAGCTTTAGGGGCTTTGCGCTGGGGCAGCTGCCACTGGTCAGGCAGTTATATTTAAACTTGTAAGGCGAGGGGAGCACTGTATGGGCAGCAGCTTTTACACTTGCTACTTGCTGCTCAGTGGGACAGTGGGCAGCCCAAAGCTCTTTATCCATACAGAGGCACCGGTAGTGCCAGGACAGAAGGTGGAAGCGAGGGCTGAGGATGGGATGGCACTAGGCTGGCCACTAACTAGGCTTATTAGTTTTATCCCCTATACAATGCTGAGCACTGTTTGCATTTCCATTGTTCTCATTATCACTTTGTGCATTAGTGACGAGGGCCACACTACCTCTGAAGCTCTGCTTGAGCTAGCTCTGGCTCCCCAAACCCTCGGGAACCCAGAGAGTATACTGTATGTGGTTTTGTGTCTGTGGATGTGTTGGGAAGGTGCTGATGGAGAGGATAGTCTCTAAGTGACCTTGATGTGTCCTGCTGAGCTGCAAAGTCAGGAGAGATGGGGGGCCTGGAGAGTGCTGATGATCGTGCAGTGTGTGTAGCACGTGTTTCTGGTGGCATTCTTACTGTTGACGCATGATTTTGAGTTGTTGACCAGTGAGCTTTTGATTGAGCATTGTGAACATTGGATAAGATATCCTCTTTGACCGAGTAGCACTTTGTGGGCCCTATTTAAATGATCTAAAGTGCATGGACTAAAATATATGGCGCAAGTGCCTTTAGGGTGTGTCACTCTCTATTTTGCTAGTTAAATGGTGCATAATCTGGGTGCAAAGTAGGGCGCAAGGCATAAAGGGATTGTATTTAGTCCCTTAATTACTGATTGGTGTGTTTGGGGTGTAACATCAATTAAACCAATCAGAGTGTCATCTACCATTCCCTTTTAAAAGCCAGTGGTACCTGTACATGCTAATTAAACAGCGGCACTCATGTTGCTGAGGGACAGGTATGTGGTCTTTGGCTGGTGGACCCTCTGCCTCCACCGTCTTCCAATCCTCTGTCCCATCAACAACTCCATTTAAATGCACCGATCTTTAACTGAGGAGGAGGAGGGCTGCTGCGCATCGCTGTGTGTGTTATAGAGCAGATTGCAGGCCGCAGATCTGGTCATAAAAATCATCATTCTGATTAACACCAGATGGGATGCAGATGGGTGAAGTAATACATCATTATTGAGGAAAATATTAATTTCATTACCTGCAACAGAAGCAGAGACAATACATGTCGCATGAAGAGACTTGTGCGCATTTACGCACAGCAGCTTAAATTCACTGATGATTTAAATCTTCTGACCAGCCAACAGGAACATTCAAGATCTAATGTTAATTATTGTTCTATGTTCTTCTACACATCCAAAAGATCACACACATAGTCCAGGTTCAGTAAACTTGTTTGGAGTAAAGCTTAAAGTTAAATTCTGATTCCTCTGTCCTGCCAAGTTTATAATTTACTTAAGCTTAAGCGTCCCGCAATATTTGGTGCAGTGACATTACTGCAGTGTTCATGGAAACATTTAAAATTACTGCACGCAGCCTCTCTAAGCCTCTCAATCTGTGCATCAGTGTGTAACAAGCAGAGCATTGTAGGTGCATCTTACTATCTGAATAATGCGTTCATTAAATAGCAGGAAAAACACTGCACCACTGACTTTAGACCAGGTTTGTGTTGGTCAATGGCGCAATCGTTTTCTCCTGCCTCAAGATAGCAATGCGCCAACAAAGCGCCAGACCACACCTCATTTTAAGACCAATACGCAAGTAGCAAGTATATTTGCTACACAATGTGGGCGCTGGGCGTGAAAATGACAACTGCGTTGGTCGGAAACTAGGAACAATGCTTGCTCTGCGCTGTGCGCCGCTTTGCACCAGACACAAGATAGAGCCCTCTATCTTAACAAAAATTTAAAAGAACAAACGGCAAAGAAGCAGTAGTAGAAGTAGTGCTTTAAAATATTGATCATTGGCAGATAATAAAATAAACAATGTTACATAAAAACATCTATAAAAGTGAGTTTTAAGAAGTGACTGAAAATTAAGTTTGAAATCTAGGAGCACCTTTGACATAGACCCCATCCATCTCATATTTTTAATGGAGACTTGGGTACAGTCGGTGCTATGCCGCGGGGACAGACCTCTCACACCTTTAAAGTAATGTGACTTTTATAAGACCCCTGTCCCATATAAGTCACACAAATGTCTGCCATATCGCTCTTTCAGATGTTGTTTTCCCAGATGGTGTTGTTAATATGGACAGCGGTACAGTAATGGGACAGTACATTATAGGCCCCCTGTAGAGTGCTTAACAGTTTCCAAGCTCCCTTCACCAACATGAGGACAGGCACCAGTGACTGCTTTACTAAACCTCTTAAAATGGTTCCACTCCTAGAAACTGAAGCTGGTATTCCTAGATCACAATAACTCTATCTGGACCAGAAGTAGAAGTAGGAGGATCACAAGACCAGGAAGAGGACTACTCCCTCTGGTGCGATGGTGATTTCCTCAAATCATCCTCCCCTGCGGTTTTATTAAGATTGATGGTCCCCAGAGTTTAATTTTAGTGTCACAGGGGAATAATACAAGTCTTTAATACCAGTTATACACAAACTTGAAAGCGTCAAGAGCATTCACATAATGTTGTGTAGGTAGTAAGATGGGGCCTCCGTGATGTTAAAAGCAGATGTTTGTGTTGGCTATTTCAGTGGTGTTGTTCCAGTGGCCCCTAGTCCCTTAGCCGTTTCTGCTCTGCTGGGCCTGGCTGGAAGTCCTCTCTCTCTTCCCTTCTGTTGCTTTCTTTCACCACAGAATTTGGAAGACAGCATTAACATGCCGTAATTCACAGCTTTTCATAGGATGCGACGAGTTCATGATTCAAAGTTACAGCCTTATTACTTGGTGGAGGACGGAGAAGATCTGCGTTAGATGGACAGAGTTGTCTGCTTGCCTTATATTAAAGCACTTCAGAAGGACTACAAATCATTAATTTACATTTTTTGTAAATATATTCAGCAGAGCAAAGCCTCTTCTGTCTATGCATGCCTTATGCTGTGTTTGTTCGTGATGATGTGTCTCTGCCAGTTTTCAAGGTGCCCTTGCAGAGGAATGCTACCAAATTTCTCCAGACTCGGGGGTGTCTCTGTTCTGTCTTAAAAATCTGATTTACTGCCCTTTAGCTAACTGCAACTCCCAATTTTGCAGCTCTCTTTCTCCACAATTGTAGACGTGTAGAATTGAGGCAAAGTGACTGAGTTTTGGCTTGGTTGGTCTGGGTTTCATTAGCTTGTGGTGGGGCTCCACTGTGTTGGATGAATGGATGGGACAAGATAGGGGATCACTGGCACCTTGGGGTTAAAGGTTGAGTGAAAACCACAGAGAAGCACGCCTCAAGTGTTTTGCATTTTCAGGGGAAAAACTAACAATCTAAAGCGTTTAAATAGTGTTTAAAATGGTCATGCAGATATGGGCAGTGGGCAGAAATGACCATCTTCTCTTGGGTCCATTATTTAATTGGGTGTTTCTTTTTCTTACTATTTTGGAAGGTGACCAAACATGGATCAGTGTCAAATTTTTGTATTCTTTACAGTCAAAGAGCATGAGAAGTCAATCATGGAAAAGAACAATAACTGTTGTTTCAGTAGCAGTAGTTTCATAAGCCTAGGGTGATATGGTAATGCTGCAGGAAGACATGCTGTGTGTGTATTTGAGTTCAAACCTTACTATTGCATTTCTTGGCTGGAAAAACCCACACTCTGTCAATATAGTGCCACTTTCGTTTATAACCCACTGATGAATGCAACAGGTTCAAGCTTGTACTGTTGAGGTAGTTGAAAGTCATTCTGGGAAATATGATTAGGTGATATGGGTAAAATCCTGTATCACAGTATAAGCAATTTTATATTGCAATATCGATATATATTGCCAATATTCTATATTTTCTGAAAAATCTCCTGAACAACTGTCTACGGGTAAAATACACAGACAGGAAGGCCTTTTTTTTTAGCTAATATAGTGAATTGACATCAATGTACTTTAATACATTGATTCTAAAATTGTAGAAAAATCCAAAGCTGTCATAAAGCATGCCTTCTCATTGACCTGCAACATGTCCTAGAGTTTACAATGGCCTAATACAACAAGGGGTATTAAATTCAAGGTAATTTTATGTAAAGGATGTGACAAAATCTCAAATTTATATAATCTTGACTGTATATTTTATCATATTGCCCAACTCTATTGGGAATTGAAGGAAATCACACTCTGAAGATGTAGGGGCACGGTGAAGAAAGGTGTAGAAAAAGTCAAACGCATAGTAATTCCCAGAATACATTAAACACTACATATTATTAATATAACATTATAAGAGGATAGTATAAATTGTGTGTGGTATTTGTTTTGTCTAACTGTCCTACATGCTGGCCTGGTTAGGACAATTACCACCATGTTGTGTTTGGAAAAGAAACTCCGCATCCATTGCTGTCTCATTGTGCATCACTTGGTGCCTTTGTAACTTCCAGCTCAGCGTTGGTTGCTTTATTTCCCTGTGGGTGCGCTCACATAGGCCAAAGCCTGTGTGAGGGCGGGCAGTCTGAGGCCGTGGGGCACATGTTACTCATTTAGTTTAGTTTCATCAGCTCCCCTCTGTGTTCTGTTGTTTATACTCCCCCACTACTCTTTTCTTTCCTCTCTCCCTTATCTTTATATCTTTTCTTTGTCCCAAGTTCCTTCGCTTCTCACTAAAATAGTCGGTGTTTGTTTAGACACCATCTTTCTAATTCCAGGCTTGTTTCATGGCTCTGGCTCGTCTTCCGAGTCTTACTACTTTAATGCTGGAGAAAACATAGCGGTCTGACACTGTGTGGAAATTCCCTTTTGATGGCAGAGCCTCAAATCGAATAATTCTACAGTGTCCTAAAGAGGTATCAGGTTTCTCACTCGAACACCACGGTCAAGAGCATCAAGAACTGAAGTAGCTCAACTGAAATCTCAATTTGAGTAATTATAGATTAAAATGGGTCTCAATAAATCAAACTAGAGTTTTCAGTGCTTGACACTGCAGATTTTATGACTGTAGGAGCCCCAGTTAACATTTGCAGGTTAAAGATTTGCCTAATTCTAGTGACATTTATACTCATCCAGGCTGGATCCACATTGTTTTAGGTGAATCTATGGAAAGACGATGCACATAACAATAACAAAGCACTTTCTACACACTTGCATTCATCTACCAAATTGAAGTTTAATTAATTATTGACTTTCTGTTCTACATTTTGACATTATCAGTTGATTTGTCTTTGGTTGGTTAGTAGCAGATAGCCATTTTTGATCCAAAGCACTCTTGCTTTCTGTTATAAGGAATTACAATTCCTCATCAACCCTGCCACAGTTCACATGCTTGATGTTATGTTCGTTTCTCCCTGATCAGATGTTTGTCAGGAATAGTTACTGAGCTGCCAACTATGTGTTGTTGACCACTAAAAACATGCTCAGTCATTGTCCCAGGTAGGTTTCGCCACCAAACCAGCAGTGCCTGGGGAAAGTGCACTCCCAGTTTTCAAACCAGTCGGTCAAGAACTTTTTGTCACTGATTGTGCCATAGCCACAGTTTCCAGTGTTGCATTGTATACTAAACAGACAGAATGAAGATTATTGTCCCGTGTTGAATAATCTCTCTCTCTCTATTTTTTTTTTTATAGCGTCAGACGGTGTCTCTCCAGGCTGTGCCCAAGATAGAGGAAGTGCTGTACCACTACAAGTCCCTTCAAGTTGAAACCTATGGACCCCCAGTGCCTGAACTGGAGCAGCTGGGCAGACTCGGGTACAAACTTAAGACACTCATGTCCACACATCCGCTGTAGCCAGAGACGGAGGCATTTTTTTAGTTCCTTCAAGCCTTACGCTATCTCTGACTTTTAATTTTACATTGAGATGAGCAAAGTTTTCAAGATGAATGATAACCAAAAAAACCCAACAACAACGGGTCAATCATTTTCTTATAAGATCTTTCCTGGAAATAACTACATATTGTGGTGCCAAGTAGGCTATAGAAAAAAATAAAGACAAAGTTCTGAGACTGAGTGTCAGATTATTAGTGTTAAGTGTTTCTAAGCTCAGCTGACCTGTAGTACACTGACTTATCGTGTCAATTAAATTCAATTAATTATTTAAAAATATACCATCTGAATACTCACTCAATTTTCCTTATAATTGGTACCAAATTGAAAAGTTCTTTCCAGGGGCCAACCTCTCAATTTACAGCTATTTTCTAGAAAATTATAGTAAACTATGGGACAGGTAAAATAAAGCGTTAGTTATTATCCCAAATTGTAGAGTTTTGTAATTCTCCACATAGCTATAGAGGTGTGTTGTTAAGGTTTTGGTGTAGGGTCAGAAAGCTGCTAGAACGTCTGTCTGCTCTGGAAGCCTGGCTCGTCTCAGTTGACTCTTCTCTGGCTAACTGAGAGAGTGAAAGCAAATGAGGAGGGGGAGAGCTGGGTGAGAGAGAGAGAGAGAGAGAGAAAGGGAGGGAGTAACAACCATCACCCTGCCACAAGAAGCCACAGTGCCTCTGCAGGACCGTCCATTAACACACACAGGAAGTGCTTTCCCCGACGGCCCCTTTGGGCCAATCAATCCATGCGACGCCATTGGTCCAGTCTTCACCGAATGTAAGCGATCCATCAGACAGCCCAGCGCCCAGCCATCTGCACTGCAACTGGCTGGCACTAAAGCCTGCCCACACACTGAGAACCGACCGCTTTTATTGGGTGACAAGAGCAAAACGGGGTCATATGCTTTTTGGGCGAGCTCTTTGACTTTCAGCACTGCTTCACCCTGACAACAAACTTCATTTGGCTGAAATGTGCAGATTCAAAAATAATGTCAGCATGTTTAGGATAAGGTTTTTCTTGTTTCTTCTTCAGATAAATTTGCTATTGACTTTTTTACAGAATTGCCGAACACAGAACGTACAGAATCACATTGACCTAATTACCTGGAAAATCACCTACTTAAGATGAAATGTTTGTCTTAAAGGATTGTGGGAGAGTTTAAGCAGGATAACTGGTACTTATTTAATTATGTATTCAGTGAAGTGCTGAGGTCCTACTTCTTTTGGCCATGTTGATCAATATGCAAATAAAGCCCATCTGACAATTTTTGCCGCATGCTGGAGCAAAACGGAGGGAGGAAGAGAGGTGTGGGGGGTGTCAGCAGTTCAGGGGTCCAGGAGGACCGATTCTGGAGAGGAAGAGGTCTGCCACAGAGATAAATGAGGTTCAGTTCAGTAAGGAACACTAGTCCCACTGGTGCAGGCCGCAGGCAGCGACACAAACAAGCCCTTCAGACAAACCACAACTCCCAAGATGCAACGTGCTGTTAAGTAAAAGCAAGGAATAGTGCTGACACTTCTGCGCAGTTGGCAGTTTGTGATTCAGCTAAGTTTGAGGTTTTGTGCATGCAAATACAGATATACATAGACAATAAAGCTTGCACGCACACATGCATACAGACTATGTCCCTTAAAACCTGCTGTACATTTTGTGTCATACACACTCACACTCATCCCCGTTATTGCAGTCCCAGCATTTTGGCCACAATGGAACGTGTGTGATGTGGTAAATTTTCACAAGTGTGTGCTGAGGAGAAGGCAGACAGCGTTCGGGGGTGAAAAGTGAGTCCCCTGTGTAGAGCGTTGGACTTCAGCCCCAGTCCTATGACCTGTGAAGGGAATATGCTTGAAAGTGTGAGGAGATATGGATGTGCCTGAGTGTGGATGAGGTGAAAGTTGCTGTGAGAGGGCAGGTACTTATTTTAAAACATGGCTGTTTGTCTTGGTCAAGGCCTATGGTGACAGCAGCACCACTGGTGATTTGTCTTGCACACAGCCATCAAGACTGGAGACTGGAGAGTTGAGCTCACACAGCCCCTCCCTGGTGGCCCTGGGGCCCCTGGGGCTGGTCTCTTGCACAGGATGTCCAGTCAACACAGGGCTGACTGGAGCCATGCTTTTTTATTTCAACTCACTCTTTTCTTATGTGCTGCTCTCTCTCTCCCTCTGTCTCAATGTCTGTGTCTTTTTCTCCTTGTCCCTTTACCCCCCAAAAAACCGCAGGAGTGCTGCATGGCTGCCAGGAAAAAGAAGGGCCATGCCTCCTTCACTGTCTCTCCCCCTCTGTCAGCTGTACCTGAATAAATATGGGCTGAGCTGAGTGCTTATATTAAACACAGCTGCCTCAATACTGAAGCAGAGTAAAAGCCGCATGTTCAGGCAACAGGGGCCTCCAAAAGTGCCCATTCAGCTTCCACCTCAACATCTACCCCCCTTCACTCACACATACATACCGTAACCAAATGCTCTCCCCCTGATGTGCATAGGTGCGTATGATTTGCCACAGAGAATAAGACCCCGACTGTGTGAGATTTCTATAATGTCAGTATGGTGCTGTCCATCTCATTGACTGGCACATACCCAGAACCATGCGTGAGAATTATGAGTGGACGATCAATGTAACATTACAGCCTGTACTTCAAATGTCCTGCCATGGCTCCGTGCTTTTATGTTGAACAGTAAAGGCCTTTAATAAACAAAATCAAAGTAGAAGTAAATACTGTATTGGAGACACAAACAGAAACATATGATGTTTACATTGACATCGCTGCGATATGAATCTCAGAACACAGAGACCAAAGTGGTAGCTAGTTTAACTCCTGCCTCCTCACACTGGCCCTGCGCCTGCTGATGGACATAACCTGAATGGAAGCACTTGCATACATAAAAATGTACTGCACCAATGAAGTCATGCCTGCATAATGGTCAAAACAGTTCTGTGCACATGAGCTCATGTAGACACACGCTGACAACTGGAAAGAAAAATATATCTTCTAATTTTGTTTTTGTTTGTGTGCAGATGGGCATCTGGGTCTGAGTTTGTTCTCTACAAGAATACTTTTTAAGCTCTGACTGCTTAGGCGATGAAAGACTGACTGGGATCTTGGATGAGGACAAATCATACTGGGGGAAAAATAGGGGAAAGAGAAATTGGCTGTGGAGCATTGAAAAATTCGACTCAAACCTCAAGTGCTGACAATGAAAGCAAGCCAGAGCAGTTGTTTGTGTTGGCACAGGTCTCCCTAAAATTAGCCCATCTCCCTCTGACAGAGGTTGCTCAATGCGCTTCGCCAAATGCCAGTGTGTATAATATTATGAAGTTTTGCCTCCTCCCCCACTCTCCTTTGCTTTCAATAATAGGTGGAAAAAGTGAGTTTTTCTGCTGGGAGCGCTTGTCAAGCATCGTCTCTTGTCGGTGGGGTGAAGGGGAGCAGCTGAATGAATGAGTGTTTAGTCTGGAGCTCCTCTCCTGGGGATGCACTTCTCTGCATGAGGAAGTAGTCCTCAGAGCACTTTCTCTCAACAAAACAGACAACTAGTGACTAGTTGAAGGGTCAGATAGCAATGGGTAGTTTCTTTGTGACCTCTCTAACACAGAGCATACCCGATCATTTTCATCCCCTGGAAACTGCCTCCAAATCTTCATTTAAAGTGACTCAATCTTTTTATGGACATACACGTAGACACACAGAAGTAAAACATAAACTAGCTATGTTTAACGTGTACTTAAAGGACGCCTGCTCGCTGTTCTGGTTGGGAGCCAGGGGTTAATGAGTCTCTGAGTGATGCTCTCCTCCTGCCTGTGTTCTTTAGCTTTCCAAGCATCCCTTGGCGTCCGCGTGTTTATGTGAATGGTGTGTGTATCCGTTTGTTTGTTTGTTTGTGTGTTGACTTATACTGCATGTTAAGTGCTTTGGTGGGAGGGAGATACGCAGAACAGTCAGTAATGCCATCACAGCATCCTCAGTTCCTGGCAGCCAGCTTTGCTAGCCTCTCCCTGCCTGGTTGGCCTGACTCCAGGTCTGAGCTCTCCATCCTTCCAGCTCTGGCCTAGGTGGCCAAGAGCACTACCAGTGACCCTGAATTTGGCTCTGAGAGTTAGCAGGACCACTAAACATGGTCCTTGGAGTACTCTTGAATTCATTTCTGCCATCACTAAATTAGAGTATATGAGGTTTAAATGGCATACAAATCACTCTTTGCTTTCCCTACTTTTCCCCTCTCACTCTGTGATGAAAGTGCAACTCAGCCATGATATTCTTCTTTTTCACTCATTATGCACAGAACAGCAGCTCCAGATGAATTTCTAGAAAAAGTTCCTTGAATAGCTTTCCCATATATCACAGGTTCTCTGATCCCTGCAGGGTGCATATCCATCTGATGGGTCTGACAGGCCTGGAAGGGCTGGGGGGTGGGATCAGAGGTCACTTTCTGCAGGGGACCTGAGGTGCAGCACTGGGACGTCAGAGTGCCGAGACTGACGGGAGCAGAGTGATGGCACCTTGGAGAGATGGGCCTCGTATTCTTGGCCTCAAATACTGATGCACTCATGCACTCTCTCCCTCACACAAATGCAGCTTTGATGCTTAAGTTATGAGCTGGAGACTGAGGCGCCAGTTAGCATGACCTTAGATGAACTCCCTCACGCCCAGTAGTCTTTGATCTACTTTTATTACTATTAGATAATATCTCAAGGCACATATTTTGCTCTGACTCAGGCAATCAGAATATTCTCTAACATTGCCAAATGGAAAATGGTTTATTTGGTTCTTGCATAACAGTAGGGCTCTCCCTCAACTACTTTGGGGTTGCCACCATAACCGAGACCTAAAGCTGAACTTGGTTTCTCAGACATCTGATACCATCTATTCTTCCACACTATGCACTCATTGCGTGTGCCAGTGTCTTGTGTTACAAGATCCAGCAAAGCCAGTAACTATAGACTTCAATGCAGTGCTTCTGACCATTTAAGTGTTTCCATAGCTTAGATCTAAAAGCTTGCAACCATGGGGCTCACAGATTTATAATTTGCATAGCCAAAAGAGAGTGCACGCATTATAAAAGTGTGGAGGTTCTAGGCCAGCTATTTGACTTGCAAACCTGCATGTCCCATCTTTATTCACAGCACATACAGTAAACACCACCTTGCTTTGATACTTAGCTCCTTGTACTGGAGGTGCTTACTCTCTTCGTTACTAACTCGATCAGAAACCGCATGGAGTGTGGCCAGCGTCCGATTCTCCACTAGCCCCCACCCAGGCCATTATCCCGTCTGTCTCAGTAAACAGACCATTAACAGACAGAGCTGGTGGAGGCCAGATCACTATTGTTTTCCCTCCTGGAGATCTGTGCAAATATTGATCTTCTCTTGAAGTATGAGTCAAAATAAGCATGTGCTGTAGTTGACTGGAGGCTTTTTACTTGTGGGTGAGTCATTTCTGACCCAAAGAACGGACGGAAAAAGAGGGAGCATTACAGAATGACAGAGCGGGAGAAACATTTGTCTTGTGTGTATTCTAGTCATTTGAAAGAGGTCTGCTTTTAGTGTTATTGTTTTCTCTCTCTGGGCTCTGTGCCAGACAGACGAGCAGTCTCCTACCGAGATGAACCCAGGCCAGGCCAAAGCAGGCCACTGTCAACGAAGGAGACACGAGCAGGCAGGGAACTCCGAGGATAATGGCGTCTCTGGCCTCCAGGTTTATTTGTGTCACGGCCTAGAGGCGACAGGGTCAGCACCCAGCGGAGGGTGAGGTGATGTCTCCGGACTATTTTAACACAGACTGATCTGTGTAGAGGTTTGCAAAGCAGCCGCATGCTGTCTAGGGTTGCATGCTTTGATTTGAGTCCAACACACTCGGTACACTCAGTTTGTGTGTGTTTTTCACACAAACACCGGCAGACCTGAACTCAGTGCCTCTCCCCTGCTCTTCACCCCAGGGGCAAAGGGCCCGCCAATGTACAGGGGGATTAGCTGGCT
Organism: Hollardia meadi; assembly: GCA_037974645.1. Taxonomy (NCBI): domain Eukaryota; kingdom Metazoa; phylum Chordata; class Actinopteri; order Tetraodontiformes; family Triacanthodidae; genus Hollardia; species Hollardia meadi. Next base: position 7,693,783 of record JBBPCS010000374.1, on the reverse strand, counting down.
CATTTTCCCCTCTTAAGAGCTGGAGAAAGAAAACAAACTCCCGTCATGTGGGGCTTGGTTGTGGGGACTTGCCACACATACCTCATGGTAGGAGGTACTTCTCCACTATGATGTATGAATTATCACCCTCCCCTTGCTGTACCTTTCCCTGCCTTTTTGTTTTCCTCCATCCCCCCTTCTTTGCTCCTTTCCCATCTCTTTCCGTAATTGAAATCCTCTTTGCCTCTGCCCAGTGCTTGAGGTGCTTCAGTAACCGATATCTATGGAGGCAACCCCCCTGGGAAAACTCTATTCTTCCTCTTTGCATTGGTTCTCTGTTCCCAGAATGTTACATCTAACTGTCAAGACTCTGTTGCTGTGTGTATGGGTGTGCCTTGTGCTAGCAGCCATTCACTGAACAGCATATGTCCTTCCATTGTTTACAGCCCCATTTGGTTAAAGATGACACTGATGTCATGCCATTATCCCTCCTCCTCAGTCTGCCCCCCCCCCACTTAAGCTCCCCAGGGGGCAGAGTTATCAAGTGGCAGCTCAGGAGACGAAAGAAAGATGCTCTCTGTATCAAGTGGCTAGCTTGGTGTGTGATGCCTCTCCAAGCGCCCTGGCTGCTGTGGGTAGGTGTGAGACCAGCAGCCAAACTCTACTGCCCCCATCAGGTTAGACATAGGAGGTACATGGCTAAGACACAAAAGAGCCCTGGATGAGTAGTGACAGATGATGCCTGGACGAGGAAGTAAAGTTGGAATTCGGGAACAAGTAGCACAATAGGCCTTTATCGTAGGCACTTCTACAATGCTGTCTTTCACAGACACAAAATGTACTCCTTAGTCATCATCACTGATACCAATGAGCTGCCTTCTTGAGGACAGCTAACAGATTGTCAGTCACTCCACATGAGAATGTATTTCTATAAGCGTTAATGTCAAGTGTCACCCAGACCTTCTGTTGACACTTTAAACATGTTCTCCCCTTAACAAAGTGTTAGAGATATCCGCCTCCCCTCTCCTCCTCTCTTTTGGGATGCAGAGCCTGTCAGTGTTGATGATAAGACACATGATAATGGATAAGGTGTCTGTAGGTTCGTGAGGATATGATGTAACTGCATGGGACACTTGAGATAATCTGGTGGACAGTGGGTAGGCTAATGGCTGAGGATCTGTCTCACACACTCGCGCATCCCAGAGGAAGCTGCATTCAGTGGAAAAGAGTGTGACCTATGACCTGTGGCGATGAAAGACTGCTGTTGACAGATATAGTATACCTGTGAGAGCTCTCTGTATTTGGCTTGTCTGCGGGGGTTTTGTTTCTGGACCGCAGCCTGGACCAAATTCACATGTTCTCCACTGGTAAAATTCTGCTCCACTGGTTTGCCCTCTGTATTGAAACAAACAACTCTGCCCTTACATAAACATGTATTCATACACATTAATTGTGTTGACACACACACGTGGGGCATACACATACATCGCACATACACACAATACGCTCAGTGTGCTGTGTCTCTCGCAGGGGTACATTTTCTCTCAGGGTAGAGTGTAGAAAGGAGGGGCAGATGGGGTAGCAGTGCTGTGAGTGAAACCGGAGCTGCCTGAGGAATGCAGAAGGTGTTTTTGGAGGGCTGGAGTGGAGTTTGGGGAGTGAAGGGGGGTTGACTTGAGGGGTAGGATGGGTGATTAGAGGGTGACAGCTGAGAGCTGACCCCTCTATAATGACAAATCATCTGGCAGGTGTGTGGCTCTGCATCCCCTCCCCTCCCCATCTCCCATCATTTCCAGGCCAGGAATCCTCAACCGCTGCCGAAGCGGAGTGCTAAAGGAAGACTTCCGGACATTCACACTGCCATACAGCAGCCTCATGACTGGCCTTTCATAAGTATGGGGCAGCCTCTGTTCAGATATAGCCTGCCCTCTGCTTGCAGCTGCCCTCTTTGTGCACTCAACACACCAGCTCCTTCGCTTTAATAAACATAACTAATGAGGCTCCAGTCCTTGGAGCGGTCTCAGGTAGGGTAGGTTTTATTGATTAATCTTTGCAGATGTCATTTTTCCTGCCAGTGTTGATCCAACAGAATACAGAGTTGATCTCCTCTACTTCCTGAAAGTCGGCGTACCCTTTTTGGGTCATGAATCATGCTGATGACAAGTTGAATCCAAAAAGCTTCTCATCCTTTCGGAAAGTAAAAACAAATGCTGACCCTGGATCAGTGAGGGTGATGTGAAAGCGGACAGGTGCCAAGCTTAGGGCCAAATGTCAGGCCAGTGCTTTGAAGGAAAAATGTAAGAGCAGCAGTACTTTAGAATTTAAGGATTTTCTCAGAAAATCCCATCGATTCAGATGTTGCCTCATGTTAACTTTTCCATGGAAGGAGCCAGAGTAGTTTCTTTAAAGTTGCTATATGGATTGTTAAGTCTTCATTTATAAAAGCAGCCAGACCACATACAGTAAGTCGACAGTGAGCATTGTTTAAGACTGATTCAGATTGCTCCATTGTCCCATGCGTCTGTTCTGTGGTTTGTATGCTGATTAAGTGTCTGCTCGCTGAAATTGCCATTGTAGCATTACAGGCCTCTTCTCTTTTCCATCAAGCCTGGGTTTCCACAGCTCTTCTTAATCCAATTCCAGCCAACACATGGAGTCTAGACAAGAGGCCCGATGCAGCCTGCACCTCTGTCAGATATCCACTGTTTTCCCTCCAGAGTCCCAACCTCTCAGCTATTCCGCTGAAGAAACACCCTCTGTTCCGCAGCAGCATTGCTGATCCAAACACAAAGAGGACCCACACATTTTTAGCTGGAAATCATGCAGAACCTGCCGGAACATTTCGCCACTTATCTTTTCACTTTGAATTAGAGATGGGGCTGTGCAGTGTTTTCCAGGCAGCTGGAGCAGGGAATACTTTAAGGGTCCCATCAGGAAAAAAACTCTATTATTAGCATTAGCAGGAGACATTGCCCAGGTACTCAAAGTTCCAGACCCAAGTGGAAAAATGTTGTTAGCTCTGAACAGTTTGGATCATGCGCTTGGCTTTTTGAAAGGAATGGGTAATAGCAGATGGTATGCGTAAAGGTTGAAAAATAACACAAGCACTTAATACTCTATTATTCTTTTGAGGAAAAAAAAGTCCAAATTTGACACTTATGCAGCGATTCATTTTTGTTGAAGGAAGAGACAAACGTAAAACACTCCTTTGAGTGTGTGTAATAATGGGAACCCCCCCCCCCCCCCCACCGTGAAATTGCCTTGTGGCAATTGCAGTCTGACACGCACACTAATACTGTGTAATTCAGTTGTCTTCATCACCTGCACCCATATTTTCCCACCCCCCCCCCCCCCAAGCGACATAATGGGCCAGTCCAAAGTGACCCATATTTACCCAATAAAACGAGGCTTTGAAAAGACCCATATCGAGTTGCAGCTAATGCTTCAGTGGGGCCCAGAGAGTGAAAGATGTTACCGGCCGAAACGGCTTGGGTTTCAGGGCCCTGCGAACAAAAGGCAGTCCAATCCTCAGAGAGACAGGGAGAAAGAGGGGATGGGGGTGATGATGGGGAGGTGGAGAGTGCACACTGTGAAACAGTAGCGTCAGAGAGGCTTGAAGCGTCTGTTTCAGAGTATAGTGTGTGTATATAATTTTATAATATACAACACACACTATTACTTTACACACAACGCAGTTAAAGAGCCTGGCTGTTTTTGTAACCAAGTGTGTTGCTGCACATTTTCCTAATGCAGTTCATGTCGTTGCTCGTCTGTTCTCTCTTTCAGCATTTTCTTGCAACAGTCATGTGAAGAGTCAAGTTTATCTTTCAGCTTTGTACGTACATGTACGTGGCTCGCCTTTACGGGAAGATGCGGATACAGCCACTAAGTTAATGGAGCAGAACTGAACTAACCTCGGGTGTTAGGGGTGAGCAGAGGGCGGTCAGGGTTGGTTTAAGAGAAGAGGGTCTGTGATGATGATACCCAAAGGTGATTTCCCCTTATATACTCCCTCCTCTTTTTACTTCCCACCCCACCCCCCACCTACACCACTCTTCCTCCCTCTCCTTCATGTTCTCTTTTTGCTCTCTTGCTTTCTCTCTCTCCTTAGGGGCAGGCATGTATAAAGTTACACAGAGCTCTCAGCTTTCTTGGAAGGAATGACCACATGAGTAGCTTGGGGATTAGATTAGCAGGAAGAGCAGACTTGGCTGGGCTGTAAATAGCCCACTTTTTTCACCATTAAAAAGGCCCAGTACAATATAATCAATAGATAGCACTCATCTGATGCAGGAAGCCATATGAGAAGATCTCCCTCAAGTGCTCTGAAGGACAGGCTACAGCAGCTTGGGCCTAATGAAGTTATTATTAATCACTGGGCCTCCTGTTTTGAACTTGTGTGTTGTTTCTCTAGTGGGTGATGAGTGGTCTGTGTGCAAGACCTGATTGACATCTCTTGCTGCTCTTCTTCTCACTGTCACTTCCTGTTGCAAGACAAGGTCATCTTGTGTGATACTCATGAGTGTTTGACTTCAATGTGTTTAGCGAATATGTTTGAACTTTTATTTCCAGTGAGGGTTTTATTGTGTTACGAACAAAGCAACCTTGTAGAATCATGAAACACCAAAGTAAAGTAGGATCTATTCAGCGTGTAGTCTCACCAAACACCTTTTTCTCCCCGTCCATCTCTGGTTCACATGCACACACCTCAACACTTTCTCAGAGCCTCCCCACAGGTGTTAAGTTACTCTGTGAAGCAGCTTGAATGGGCACAGAAATCACAGAAGGCTGTCTGTGCTCTTGATTTCCGTTTCACTTTGAAGTTTCCCCCGACTCACAGGAACAGGGGCCACAAAGCCCGACTCGTGTGAGGGCTTTAGCCCTCTCTGCCAGGACTATGATTTCTGCAGGGTGGGGGCAAGTAGGGGGAGACTATACTGACAGGCAAGGCTAGGTGTTGTCTAGTGCAGAACATGTGCGGCTTTCTCCCCCCCATTGACGGCACAAACTGCAGGAAGGATTAGAGTGGGTGGGGAGACGGGTCAACCCCCCCCCCCCTTACACAAAACTTACAAGTAGAAGGGCATCTTTCACTGACAAGATGTGGAGACTAAATTAACAGCTTGAATGTTTTTCTGTCTGTGCACGAATGTGAAAATAAACAGTGACTTTTGGCTCTGCTTAAGAACCTGAAAAGGGGCTTTGGCAGGATACATCTGTAAGCACTTAAAAAATAAAAGACACCCATAATACTTTAATAGAGCCATGTTGGAGAGGCTTTTAGGCACAGGGTGTTCCAGTGTTAGTGTATGGGTACGTCTGTCTTCATTGATCTCATCAGAGGGCCAAAGGGTTGTGGAGAACCAGAAAAAATAACTTTAAGTGTGGATTTAATGAAGAATAAACTTACACTCAAGTTACACTCACAGGAACTACTTTTGAAACCAGCTCTCGGGACTGCCAATCAGTCACATTATTTACAAAATAGCTCACTGCTGTTACTGACCAGGGCTTTCTGTGTGTTCTCAGGTATTTGAACCATGTGCGGGCTGCCATGCCTCAGGACACAGCTGGAGGATACACCTCAGCCTTGGCATGTCATCGAGCAGTTCAAGATGCTCTCAGCGGGCTGCTCCTTCTGTAAGGCTGAACACATCCACAGCTCAAACAAATGTGACTAAAGGACTATAAAAACCACACTGCTGCCATGGAGAGTGGAAGCTGCTGTGGTGGACAGTGCTCTGACTGAGTTTTGGTAAGGATGTAGATGTCTTTTTATATTTTGTGTTAATTTTATATTTAAATAAATCACAATGAACACTGAGAATCTGTTCATTATTTTATAGATTTATTTCAAAATGAAACAACTTAGCGTGTGTGATGTCAATCTCTTAATAATTCTGATTTGGACAAAAGGAAGTAATTTATGGTAGTAAAGCAGGGTCAGGATTTCTTATGTCATGATTTAACAACATCTGTAATAAAAGCATCAGTTAAATCTTATTTGTTAAAAAAAAATAATTTTCAACTCAAATGTTTCCTTGCATTCCTTATAGTGACGGGTCGATACGATGATCACGTCGAATCTGTAGCTTCTTCACACTTTTGTCTCTTTGGGGCTGGTTCATCTGAAAGCTCTGTGGGTAAACAAAATGTTAGAACTGAATCTTGTGCAACTTTATTCTCCACCAAGTTGGAAATTAGTCTTTGGCCCATTTGGCTTTACATTAAAACACACACACAGCACATACAACAACAGTAGCAGTGTGAATACTACTAAGTTAGGACTTACTTGTAGTAAATTAATATAGTTAAATGTCAGACCAATGAAACATTCCCATGAAGTCGAAATATTCCAATTACTAATTAGTATCACTGGTAACACCTGTTTACTATTTCATGTCAAAATGGCTCCTGTGAAAAAGGTCTCTTGTAATGCCGTGATACTTTCTGAGATGGTTATCATAGCGTTAAAATCTCAAACTGTTGCAACCCTACTAAGTAGTAAAATATAATACACAAAAATTAAGTAGATGAAAAAAGGATTAAATTTTAGAAAATTATGTCCAAGAACTGAGCAACCCAAATGCCTGTTGGATAAATTTCATACTTACTATATGTTTTTTGTTGCCGAACGCATACTATGCTAGAATTCCTACTAGGTTTCGCTGTAATTCCCGGGTTCCTGTTTCAAAGAGTTACCATGTATTACTGAAGTCCTCACTGTTTAATGAAATCTCACCTGTCTGTTCATGATCACTGCCGAAGAGGACTTCTTTAGGGAGTGAGAATCTTACACACATCATATCTTTGTTGGGTGCTACATTACGCACAAAATGCACAGAGCATCGGTTCTCCAGAGGGAATCCGAGGCTGCGGGAAGCCCTCTTCACCACATCTGTCTCAGGGTTGTCGTCTTTAGAGAAGCAGTAGCAGTGCACTGTGGGTAGATTCTCATCACAGGAGGGCTCCTGGTGCAACAGGCCCCTGAACGCATCCAGGAACTCCAGAGCCAGGGCAGGCAGGTTCATCACAACATGAACACCGACTTTTCCTTTCAACAGTGCAGGCAGCTCCTGCTTCACAGGTCCCTGGATGAACGCTCTGCCGTCCAGGTTAAAAGTTCTGACTTTGTTCTCCACCTTGTTGAGTTTGCAGTTGTGCTGCAGCCATTTGTAGGACTCTGGGTTGAGATCATTGGCCAACACTTTTGCACCTGAGCGGGCAGCCGGGATGGCGAAGGGTCCAACGCCAGCGAACGCATCAAACACTGTGTCACCACGCTTGACGAGCTGCACCACCCGCTGGTGTTCTGTGCTCAGCCGGGGGTTCCAGTAAACGCCAGAAAAATCAAACTCGTATGTCACCCCGTTCTCTTTCACCTGCAGCACAGACAAGGGAGATCACATCAACCATGACTCAATGATCAGTGACTCAACAAATGTCTAATGCTCCGTAAGTATGTGTCTATCATGAAATAATGATTAATTAATAATGATTTAACTTACTTTGGCAACCATGTTCTCCTCTCCTGCTAGCACCTCCATCTTGAAGTTGCGGTATGTGGAGTCGATCATGTTTGTCTTATTGACCACACAGGTCACACCAGGGTTTTTGTCCATGATGACTTGACCTATCAATGAATATGACTGCTTAACTCTGAAATCTTTTCTTTGTCAAAACATGGTCCAGAAAATTACATTACATGCATTATAAAAATTTAAGGGAAATAAAACTAAAATCATATCTGTATACTTGTAATGTAGTAATGATAAAAAAATATCTAATACAGCTCTCATATTATACAATTTGTCTACAATTGGACATCAAGAAGTTTTCTGAGGAAGCTGATTAAAGGTGTTTCAGTCCAACTACCTATACTTCAGCCTATACTACAGACAGCAGAGGAATTAAAAGATAAACATAGGAAACAAAATATATCTGTGTGTTACTTTGTACTGAAATCCTGTTCCAGCATCTGCCTCTCACCTATGAGGTTCTTGTACGGGAGCTGGTGGTCCCTCAGGTTCATGTGTGCGATGTGTCCCACCCGGCTGAAGGCAGAGGTCACATCCTGACCCTGTGGGAGCACAGCCTCCAGCACCTCTTCACTCTTCAGGTTGTGGTAGGTGAGCTGCAGCTCGTAGCACTGCAGCTCCTCGGCGACGCCAAATGACCTCAGAGCCTCGGCTTCAGCTTCATTAAAGGAGCTTGGCGAGGACACTTTGTGGGGGTCCAACAGGACCAAACGAAAGTCACTACACTCCTCTTTGTCCTGTACCACTCTGGGCACCCCTGGCCGCTGGATGGCCGACTTTTTCAGGCTCTTCACCACTTTGTTTAAGACCCCTGTTGGCACCCGTAGAGCTGGGACAGTGATGGTCTGCGTGAAGGCCTCTTTGTCCAGAGAGGTCATACCCCGAACCTCTGGAGGTGGTCGGTACAGTTTGTGCTCCATTATGGACTTCACAGCAAAGCCAGAACAAGCAGCTGGCAGTGAGGCTGCAGAGCAGAGGCTCCGGTACACGGCGACAGCTTTTAGGTTTCTTTGACTTAATATAGGTGCAAACACTCTGCAGAGAGGCCTGAAATTACAAAAAGGCTGCTGATATGAAGCAGACAAGTAATAAAACACATCGTAACTGTTAACTGAGCAAAACGTACGGCTAAATAAATGCTAATTTTTGCGATTACTTTGAGAAAAATCACATTCAAAGCTCACCTCAACATCCTCCGTTCTCCGACATGCTTGAATTGCGTCATCAGTGGTCGACCGAAGCCGACTGGCGATTGGTCAAACGAGCGGAAACTCGATTCCCGATTGGGCAATCTCCTTTCTGACGTGTCCCAAATGCGACAGGAAACAGGGGTCACGTGACCACGAAGCAAACTCAGTCAACAACAGTGAACAGCTGACTAAGTTGATAAGGAGAGTTTAAAAGTGATTTTAGGGGGAATATGGTCTCAAGTCTGCGGCTTTATGTCGGCACGTTAACTGGAGTGTGAGGTTTGAACGGAGCGAGTTAGTTTCTTTTAGAAAATGAGCATCAATGGAAACGCGGATGTATACAGTGAGTGCGCAGTCGGAGACAACGAAGGCAACGAAACTACACCTTTATTAAGAAATGTAAGTACTTAAACTGCACCATGTCTTTGACAGCTAAGAAATATTGCTTTAGTTTAGATTTATATTAGATTTACGTTGAATTTTTACCTTCACAGGTAAACTATCAGTAAAGGAAGTTGATAAATGTCAAAATGTTGGCAATGACAGGCATCACATGCTTGTTTTAAAAAACTTTTTCAGTTCCCTCTCTGATTTCTGCTTCTGTCAGCACTTACAAGGAGAATCCACCTCAAAACAGAAATGAAACTATGGAATTTCTGTTATTATTTTCTACAGAGGATGTATCTGTAATAATATACTTTATATACAAATAAAAATTAATTCTGCAGGCCATTCGTACAATCAAAAAGGGAAATCCAGTCATTTTACAACAGGCATTCAGATTGGTTAGTTCCACACAGACCATAAAAACAGTAATATGTTCTGAGGCTCTGGATGGAGCTTTCCAAAGTCTGCATACTAAAGCATTTAATCTTATTTAAGTTTATCTTTAAAAAAAAACAAAAAACAGTCACATTAAATATGTTGAGGTAAAAGTCGATCAGAAAAAGCTTTTCTGTACTTGTAGAATGTCCTCAGGTTATTAATGTCTCAGTTCTCAACAGTAATACAGATGTCATAACTCTGGTAGCTACAGCCTTATCAGGACATGCAGTGATAGTGTTATCATCACTGAGTGTGGTAGTTTTTGGTGTTTATACTACACTAATTAATGATTTTGAGAGCTTAAAGAATTTCTTTTTGAGATTCAAAAGGTTTACACTCACCGGCCACTTTTTTTTTTTTTTATTTTACCAGGAAATATTCCCATTGAGAATCAAAATCTCTTTTACAAGGGAGTCCTGGCCAAGACGGCAGCATAAAAAGTTTTACATAAAAGAACAAACAAGAAAC
>JBBPCS010000374.1:7667748-7683683 GCA_037974645.1 Hollardia meadi | reverse complement strand
TGCAACATTCAGATGGTAGGGTCAGAATTTGGCGTAAACAACATGAAAGCATGGATCCATCCTGCCTTGTATCAACGATTCAGGCTGATGGGGGTGGTGTAATGGTGTGGGGGACATTTTCTTGGCACACTTTGGGCCCCTTAGTACCAATTGAGTATCGTTTAAACGCCACAGCCTACCTGAGTATTGTTGCTGACCATGTCCATCCCTACCATGTCCATCCTACCACAGTCTACCCATCTTCTGATGGCTAATTCCAGCAGGATAACACGCCATGTCACAAAGCTCACATCATCTCAAACTGGTTTCTTGAACATGACAATGAGTTCAATCTACTCCAGTGGCCTCCACAGTCACCAGTTCTCAATACAATAGAGCACCTTTGGGATGTGGTGGAACGGGAGATTCACATCATTGATGTGCAGCCAACAAATCTGTAGCAAGCATGATGCTATCATGTCAATAGGGACCAAATCTCTGAGGAATGTTTCCAGCACCTTGTTGAATCTATGCCATGAAGAATTGAGGCAGTTCTGAAGGCAAAAGGGGGTCCAACCCGGTACTAGCAAGGTGTACCTAATGAAGTGGCCGGTGAGTGTATATTTAAATACAAGTCTTCTGGTTGAGCGTTGGAAATGTCTTCATATCCCAGCAAAGTCTTTATTAGACTTTATTAATCATCTATGGAGTAGCTTCAGCATTTGACAGTGAGAGGCACCGGCATGTTGACTGTCTCTATGGTGTTGAATAAATGAGTAAATGGTTCAGATTTGCAAATTAATATTAGGCTGTTTTTAAGTATATGAAAGACAAATTATATTTTTGTGTGGATTTTCTCTTGATATCCATCTTTAGTCTTGAGTCTTTATTTTCATCTGATGTCATAGTTTACTTCCTGTCTTTCAGTACTGTAACCCAGGGTAAATCAGAATCAGCGGCCCGCAGGTCAATCCACGCTTGTTGTGACACTGACACCAGAGTTGCCACTCGTTCTCTCCAGGATATCCCCTATTAGAGAGGTCAAGCAGTTCGGGCAGCTCCCCTTATCCTGAGCTCAGGCAGCTGTCCCACAGCCAGCAGCTCGAATCCCACTCAATACATTCCCATTTCCATTCCCTAATCTGGAATACCACTGCAGTGTTGTTTCATGACATCCGTCATCAGGGCCGACCAGTTGTTAATAATACTGTCAGGAGCAATTCTGTTAAAGCTCTTTATTTTTGATCTAAATGTCATCTCTGCTGTGTATGCAGGGATCAGCGCAGACCAGAGCCAAAGGAGCCTCCTTCACCTCCTCTGTGTTTAACCTGATGAATGCCATCATGGGCAGCGGTATACTGGGTCTAGCTTATGCTATGGCTAGCACTGGAATAGTTGGTTTTTGGTAAGAATGCTCTTATTACACTTTCTACCACAGAGCTGCTTAAATTATCTGACAGCTTTTTAAACTAAATCAGAAATGATTGGCTCTACAGTTACACTCATTTCTGCTCCATGTACCTTTCCCCTCAAGCATCCTGTTGACAGTAGTGGCCAGCCTGGCAGTGTACTCTATACATCTCCTTCTGAAGCTATGTGACCAAACAGGTGAGAGAATATCAATGAAAACACAGTCTAACTTTAGATAAAAAACCCCCAGATTATTATTTTTTTTATCTACACCCTTGCCCCCTTACTTCACTCATGATTAAATCACTGTTTAGGGAAGCTAGCAGATATGTTGTCTAAGAGCATGTTTGTGTCTCTGTTTTTTTTTTGTCTTTATTTACTTCCTAGTTAATCAGGTGATGTTTAAATAATGTTTAAAAGGGGTCAAACAAGTAGCTGTCTATCAGTTAGAGTTTCCTGATGGTAGAAAGGACTACATACACATTAAAGTATGTTAGCAGGACATGGGGCCTTGAGAAAAGCCTTTTATGGCTTCAGAGTCCAAAGTCTGAGCCATTTCCTCATCTGACTCAAGTGACATCACTTGAGTCAGCATCACTTGGGGTTGAAGACTAAGTTTGAAAATTTAAAAAAATAATAATTTGGGGATGTGGAACAAAGTGAGTTTACGAAACCTCTGTAGCCCACTACTCATCTCTGTGTGAAGCCAGCAGCTCAAGGCTATATTTACTGATCCTAGCATAACACATCCAAATCCCCTCTAACTGAACTGTCTACAGATGAGTTGCATTGTGGGTACTGTAGACAAGGAATTGTGTCAATGGAGTTCTCTCTTAAGTAGTTGAGTGTGTGTGATTGTTTTTTGATTTGACTTTCAAAGGTATCAATTCGTATGAAGACCTCGGAGGGAGAGCCTTGCAAAAACCAGGAAAAGTAAGTTGTCTCTTGGATTAGTGCAAGTTTGATTAATCTGAAAAGGAATTCTCTCACTTATATTTCCAACATGACCAGGAAACATATTCACACTAACCGCCTTTTCAAAATTCTTTTTAGGTTATGGTTGGAATTGCTATTATCATCCAAAATGTTGGCGGTAAGTTGATGCCCATTTCACTGTACAGATACATACATTATTTTTGACATGCTGGACGTCTGATTTTGTGGGGTTTAGAGTATTGAAGAGTGCTGCAGGGTCAGACTATGGCCAGTTTATTTTGGGGGCAGTGTCTTCTACTGGTGACCTGGGCTCAGGTTTACTCCCCCCTTTCTGTAAGGCTATTATCCAGATTCCCTGATAACCTTTGACCATGTAGCCGCTGTCCTCTCGGCCCCCCTCCCACTCCCCTGAAACCTGACTTCTCATCTAATTGATCACTGATGGTAAACCCACCCAGTGCTGAGTAACCTAATGGGACCCCTCCCTTTATTTTCCCCCCACCCTTCTCCACATCTCTCTCTCTCTCCTACTGCCATCTCCATCCAGCCACAAACTGCGTTGCTCAGACAGTGGAGAGCTGAGGTGATAGCTCCTCTGCAGTCATTAGTGGCACAGCTGAGTGGATTATTGCTGTGCCCTCTGGTATGTTTGTGGTTTTCCCAGCATGGGGCAGTATGTGTGAGAGCCAGCACTCCAGCATGCATCTGTCTACACCCCGGGCCCCTTTTATAAGAGTGCAATTAGCCTCACTCTGGGTAAACATTCATCTGCACTGCCAAAGCCTGATGGGCCAATTGACCTTAATTAGTGACCAGCCCAGGGCTCTCACAGCCTGCCTCTCCCCTCGCTCTTAATGAAATGAAAGTGGCTCTGTCTTATGTTGAACATACTCTCCCACTGTTCACTGACCACACACAGGTTTACATCAAATTTCAAATGAATATTTACATGTATGCATATTAGTAGAATGTTTTCCTACCACGTGGGCAATAACAATAATTTTTCTTCACTCAAGGGCCTTTTTTTTAAGAGATGTAAGTATTATCCCACCAGGAATTCCCATTCCCATGTTGTTGTGCTTACAGTGACCAATTGCATGGTGTCTGTTGTGTGATCCTTGATGTTTGTGTGGTTGATTTTTGTTGGATGTACTTTTGTCAGGAAACATTTTGGCTAAAACACTAAAGCAACTGCTGCCTCAGAATAACCTCTTATTGACAGATTTTAGTGCTTATAAATGGCATTAGTGTTCCACAGAGTGATTGTCCTTGTGTCTGTGTGGGCTGGAGGTTTATTGGAGGAATTTTCCTTTATAAACAAAGACAGGATCTAAGGGATTATGGTCTAGGTTTATTTAACGGCGAGTGCAAGACCTGCCCCTGGGGGCTGTGAGGTCCCAACTGACTCTGGCTCTGCCTCACTTCACAAATTTAAATCCCTCACCATTCCCTCCCCTTATGACCGGCCGCACACTGCATCTGAATCCCAATTCCACCAGAAAAGTCCCCTCCACCTGGTGCAATCTCCATCTCCCCTTTTCCTTTTTCCTCCTGGTGTTTTTGAGTGCTGGTATGACCCTCGGGAAGTGACCTCGATCCCCTCGCTGATTGGCTGTCCATGGAAGGATGTTGGAGCCTGTCGGAGGCAGATAATATCCTGTTTCCGAGTGAGGTGGAGCGGGGCTAGAAATACCTGGATTAGCGTCGGAGATCATTATTGTTAGCATTCCTCGCACTTCTTCATCCTGGCTGCTACTCCCCGTCTCCAGCAATTGGCAGATCTGCATAATGTCTGCTCCTCTGCACCGAGGGCTTTGCTAGTGATCCCCTTGAGCTGCCTGCCCCACCCGCCTGCATTAACTCAGAGCCGCGGTACCCCCACCGCCCTGCCTTCCATTTCCTTGCGCTGGAAAACACTCACCACCCTCACACAGCAATTTAGGACAGCTTGTGGCAACATACTATTTTATGATTTAGTAGTTTGCTATGATTGTGTGCTTTCTCTGTTTATTTGATCTCGAAAACACACATTTTCTAAACCCCTTTTCCTCTCTTCCCTCAGCCATGTCATCCTATTTGTTCATCTTGAAGTCAGAGCTTCCCGCAGCCATCAACAGCTTCTTGAACCCAGAGAGCATAGGGTGGGTAGACACAGCACTGAGAAACTCCCTCTCTCACCAATAAGGAAATTTGATTCAAAATATGTCACAGCTGAGGGTATAACCAAGCCATTCTTTTAGATTAGCTGCACTAAGATAACAAATGAGTCATTCCTGTTCCCATGATGTTGTAGATTATCCCTTTGGCCCTCAAATAAGTCAAACTTGACACTTCTGCACCGCAAAGCTCCACAAAATGGACTTTATAGGGCAATGAGAAACGTATGAATAATGCATTGGAAGAACAACTCTCACCAAACCTCCGTACACTACTAATACTTTGTCTGTGAGCAATCAGAGGGAAACTCTTGCTCTGTGTTGCATAGCCAGAAGCATGCCCAGAGGAAATGTATTCAAGAGCCATTCGTCACCCTTCATCAGCAGCCTGTGTGTTTCATTGGCCTACGTGGACGAGCCTGCAGCTCCTCGTCTCAGGCCAAGAATGTAACTTCGATCACTTTATTATTGGTCACACTGGTTTAAGCAGGAGTTGTAGCTGCTCTCGGCCCAGTCCGTCAACATCTGAATCTTCCACACACAGCTGCTTTGTATTAGTGCTCTCCTTTCACCCCCAAATCTCTCGCACATGTTCCCCGGAATCAGACTGATACAAGGGGATATCAGTTTTGCCATTCTAATTACAGCTCACTGCTGAGGGAAACAAAACATTTCTGTTAATGAGTGGCTTTGGGACGTTAACAGACACATGCTCAATCCCACCAAAGCTTAAATAAACGAGTTGTTTTATATTAAAGCGTGTTTCTTTTTTCTGCCTCATTTGTCATAATATGCCAGAGCGAAAACACAGTTGTTCTCAATCTTTTAGTTTTTGTCTGCGTTAAAGGACTGTGTGTCCTGTTTAAGTTTCTCTCGTCGTGTTTCAGTTCAGCAGCACGGCCAGAGACGTGGACAGATGTGGATTTGTGCAGTGTTGGCCAGATTTATGCTGATCTTCAACACTACGTTGAGACTGAATCATTGGCAGTCAAACTCTAACCTTAACCGAGAGCTATCCTGCGTCTTGTTATAGCATGAAATGTCCCACATTTCATGGCTTGTCTGGGTATCCTGCGCCTTTACAGTAAGCCTCAGGCCGGATCCAAGTGGTGGTGGAGATTCTTTTACATCCCTATGTCTGCATAACGGTATGTAACAGTGTAGAGGAGGGTTAGCTAAGCTGCGGCGGAGTGCTTCAGCTAAACTTAGGTTAGAGTAGAAGTGATTCGACAAGAGAGAGTTGTGGGGTCATAGCAGAGGTCTTCTAGTTACAGGGCAGAAACAGTGTAGACGCAGAGACAAATCCATCAGCGCCGATGGTAACGCCACAGCTGTGAAACTGCCAAACTGGGGTCAGTGGGTGTTGATGTGGCCAGAGCAGGTGCTGCTGACTGTGGGAGACCAATAAAGAGTACTGGAGCCAGTCCCTTATGACCCCCACGCTGCGGCCCAACATACAGCAGCGCCAGGCAGCACCCTTCCCACCTGACCCTGACCCCAGCAGAGCCGGCATGCCTTCCACATGTGTCACCTCGAAACACTGCTTCTCCTCCTCTGGCTCCCAAATCCTGAATAAACCGCCAAGGCTTTCCCTCGGCAAAGGAAAATATTATTACCCCTCTCCGAAAACCCGGCAAGTGAAATGTGGTCTCGAATGACGGAGTGGCACAACGTTTGCATGTGAATTACATAATTGTTATGGTTTGCAAGAGCTAAAGCCCTTAATTCGTGCCACATGATGAATCTGTCACTCTGTATTTGAGCACGAAATGGAGACAAATTTCCAGACCAGTCCATTTTTTAAGGCACTGTAGATTCATCTCTGCTATCCATGATGTCCATTTCAGGACCAGGGAGACAATTACGGGAAATGGGGCTTGATTCATCTTTGGCTTTTTAATAATTCACGGCCACTTGTTTTTCAGAAATGCCTGGTATGAAGATGGCAGGTTGCTTCTTATCCTCGTCACACTTTGTGTTGTTCTGCCTCTGTCAATATTGCCTAAAATTGGTAAGTAGGGACCTCAAGTAGCCTCTTGATTTGTTGACTGGTTTGAATTGTTGTTTCTCACCCGATCTGTCTCTAACCCTTATAGGCTTTCTGGGCTACACCAGTAGCATTGCCTCTTTCTTCGTAATGTACTTTGTAGTTGTGGTGAGTTTTAATATACCCTTTTTTCCCCCTTCCAATAGTTTCTGTTGTTGACATGTGGTGTTTTCTCCTCCAGATTGTGGTCAAGAAATGGTCCATCCCCTGCCCACTGCCTCACAATGTGACTACACTTTCCGGTGCCTTCCAGGTAACAACAACAACAACAACCCCAGTTCTCCTTCTATGCTTGTCTATGTGCACACAAACACACATACATAAGATACTGCAAGTCTGGTGTAGACAGTCTGGACCAGACGGTCACGGCCGCAGGATTATGAGGAAAACCCACGAGACTGGGTTTCCTGATTGTGCCGACTGTGGCTGATGAGGACCAGAGAAGGCTGCAGAGAGCTGTGTATGGTGCCAGTCCTGAGGGGAAGGAAGTTCAGCTGACCTTGCATCAGTCTGGAAATGACCTCTGGCCTTTTGGAATTATCCAGACCATAGTATAGCTTCAGACCTGGCATGGCTTACTTGGTTGTTTTCCTTTTAGCTCCAAAGCCAGCTCAATGTTTCTCCCATTTACAGCAGCACTGCAGAAGTCTCACTCCCTCTTCTCTCCCTGTTTCTCCAGATATCAAATTCCACTGACTCAGACTGTATACCCAAACTCTTTGTCATCTCCAGTAAGGTACGTGTATGAATCCTGCCCTTTTTTCCATGCTGTACATGCAGAACCTGTGAGGTGGCAAGTGACAAGTTGTTGAAAGTAGTATTTGACTCCGTTGTCAAGTCGCACTCTTAAGAAAGTTTGAGTGTGTACGTAAGGAACTCGGGTGTACTGTGCAGCTGCTGCTCACAATTATGTCACACGTAAAGGCCATAAGGACATGTGGCATGCAGAATTACACGAAGCACATGTTTGGCCCAGTTTTTATAAACTTGACATTGTTTTGTGGGAAGATTTTTTTTTTTTAAAGTCACAGTTACAGAGTATTTAATATTTCCATCCACTGAATAAACTTAGTTCACATCTGAACTTTGCATTGTCACACTCTGCAGCCCAGATGGTAGGTACTACTACACAAACCATACCTTGACCCACCTGCCCCCTCACTCCTGTGTAACAGTGTAAGCTGATAATTTGTTAATGACGGCTGTGCTCTGATTGATGTGTGTTGCAGAGTGCCTACGCCATCCCCACCATGGCCTTTTCTTTTCTGTGCCACACGGCTATCCTGCCGATCTACTGTGAACTGGACCGGTGAGCGCTACCTTTACTTCGACTGTGTAATTTAACAGTTATCGTTCACTAGCTATGAAAACATGACGCTCAGTGAATGTGTCATTGTGTCTTTCAGCCCTACTAAAAGCAGGATGCAGAATGTTACAAATGTCAGTATTGGCCTCAGCTTCCTGCTTTACCTTATTTCTGCGGTGTTTGGCTACCTCACCTTCTATGGTAGGTCTTTACTTTACTTTACTGCAACTACTCACTGTATCTACATCTCCGAGCCCTGACTCTATGCTTGTCTCCTGCTCATAGCTCATGTGGAATCTGAGCTGCTGCTTGGCTACGACATGTATATGCCTCGCGACATCATGGTGATGACGGTTCGATTGGCTATCCTGTTCTCTGTGCTGCTGACTGTGCCACTTATTCACTTCCCTGTAAGTACACAGATCCCTGAATATTATTTGAACAAAAGCAGAAAGTAAGTAATAAGTATCCAAATTTCATCAATCCTCACCTTCTTTTTTAATAGTTATTAAGTTTAGCACTTTTTAAAAGCATTTTTGTTGTTGTTGTTTTCTTTTAGTACAATGATGAATTTCATATTAAATAAATGTCTCCGCATTTGCTCACTTCCTGTTTTGCAATTCAGAAAAAAAAAGCAATTGCACTACTACCAAGATGTTCTTCCTTCCAGTCCAAAAAAAAGTTTTTACTTCTTTCTCTTTCTCAGACATTTGGTCAGAATCAGTAACACACTTTCTGTGAGTATGTGGTTACAATGAGCTTTGTTTGTGTGTATGCTGCAGGCACGTAAGGCTGCGATCTTGCTGCTATTTGGAAGACGTCCCTTCTCTTGGCTGATCCACATCGTTGCAACTCTAACCATCCTGGGTGTGGTGCTGCTGATGGCCATCTTTGTGCCTGATATCAGAAATGTGTTTGGATTAGTGGGTATGGGATGTTTTTTGAAAAATGCGAAAAGAACTGAAAAAATATATAAATATAATTATTATTTTACACACGTAATGACTTTGCTTAACTGTGACTTTTGAATGTTATTTGTTTTCAGCAACAGACATTAAAAGCAGCCAAGATCTCAGCCAAAATGTCAATATTCCACAATTATTGATCTTGGTGGCTAAAATCACAGTATCTACTGATACATAATTAATGGTGCAGTGCTGCTCAGACAGTTTATAAAGCCGCTATCATCAGACGTGCAGTGTGTCGTCTGTGAAATTCAAGTGACTTTTCTGTTTCTTTTCCAGGAGCCACAACATCCAGCTGCCTGTTGTTTGTTTTCCCAGGCATTTTCTACCGTAAGATCAGCAACCTACCCTTCAGATCCTTTGACTCTATTGGGGTAACTACACAAATATATGAAATATTGTTAAATTCAAGCAACAAAAACATTTTTTATCCTGTTTTGACTACAGTGCCTACATTTTATTTTTTATTTCCTTTTAGGTAGTGATGCTAACTGTGTTGTTTATGCTCTTTGTGTCTCTAGGCTATAGTTCTGGTGGTGTTCGGTTTGATTATGGGACTCATCAGCTTGTCTGTCATTGTCATCACATGGTCACAGAGCACCTAAACTTCTCTGGCCCCACTCTCCTGAAATTAAATACAAGAAAAAAGAAAAGGAAAAACGTGCCAAAGAACCTGAATATGGGATCAAACGGATGCCAAACAGCGTCACCTCAAACAGATTATTCATGGTGAGGTTGTTCTCAACACTAGACTTTTTTTCTGTGCTTTGTCACTCACAAATATAGACCAAACCTACAAGCTAAAAGAAAACGAGGACTTCTCATGTTCTAATCACGTTTAGACATCTTTCCTACATGCTAACTTTTGGACCGTACACAGTTCAGGGCAATCTTTAGATAGGGTTTGTACAAAGCAAGCTGTCCATTTCTTTTAAGTTCATTTTATGTACATTTTACTTAATTTTTACTTTCTGACAGTTTATATATTCTGTGTGGACGATCATGCACCTTATGTAAATGTGCTGGTATTTAAAAATGCTGTTGACAAAGTCTGAACTGTTTTTACCACTTTCCAAATTTTGTTTATTGCAAATTTTCACAGTTTTACAAGCACAATGACTAATTTTCTTTTCCAGGTTTATGACCAAGTGTTTTTTAAAGTTTTTTGGATTTTTCTTTTAATCTTGTTTTTGTTGTTAAATCTGTGTACTGATTTGCCACACCACTTACAGTCCAAAAATCAGGTGCTGCTACTTGTGTTCTTTAGCTTTAATGAATGTGATTTAAAAAAAAAAAAAAAAAAAAAAGAATACAGATTTTCACACGACTATTGTTAATTACAAAGTACTCCATGTGGTTATAATGTAAAATAATAGAATGCTATTCATCTTATTATGTATTGGCATTTATTAAAAGGGAAATTGTTTGCACTGACATGTCAGTTTGCTCACTTTACCACTTACACGTCTTTATCAGTGTTGTGGAACGCTCATCAGTCTAACATGTCACATTCATGGCCGTGTGTTTGATTGGCAGCCACAGTATTGATGCAGAGACCTGCTCCTCTGTGTTGTGCTGTGAGTTCAGCCTGTAGCTAACGAAAGCCACATGCTTGGTATGTTTCTAATCATGATGCTGTTTAGATTGTCTTCATGCTGCCTCTGGAACCTACAGGCACCGGACTGCTGCTTTTAATCAAAGGAATTACACAGACCAGGCCCATTGTCCCTGCAGAAAGCAGTGGCTGCCCGCTCTTCACGCCCCCTCAAGGGAGGTTCCCCAGTGCAGGAATACATCCCTGACCTCCATCCCCCACCCCCATGAAGACACTCCCATGAAGAAAAAAGCACCACAACTTCTGTTAACACTGAATATATATCTGGTAATCAGTGGTGGAGGAAGTACTCAAATCCTTCAAGTAAAAGACAACTTAAAAATACTCCTGCTTTCAAACTTTCCAACCTACATTAGTAAAAAGAATTAATAGTAAAAGTACTGTAGAAGACCCGTGTAAATACAAAATTTATTATTATACATGATTTTGTTGTATTGGTACTACTGACATCAGTAAGTAGCACGTTCCTGTTTTAACTGGTCAGCGTGTGGCTGGTTTCTACTGGTTATCTACTGTATAAAGCCTATAGTTAGGAAGTTCAGTGGTTCCCAGTCTAGGGGTATGATGAAAAACACAGTTTTGTGACACAAATGTATATTCATTTATTTATTTATTTTTACTTTTCTGATCATTTTCTATTATATAAATGAAACCATATAAGAAGGGGAAATGATAACAACACAGGCACCTGAAACATTGACCACTGGTTTAATCTTTATCAATTGTTATAAATTAATCATTCAGAATTCTGACATCTAACTCTGAAAAGTAACTGCTATTAGATAACTGTCATCGACTAAAAAGCAGAAATGGAAACACTCGAGTGTAGTACAAGTACTTCTTGAGTAAATGTATTTAGTTACTTGTGGGGATAAGTGAAACTACATATGTAGTTGTTTAGCACTTCTATTAACCATAATCAGCTGTCTGTCACCATATTTGTCGAAACACAAGCTCTTCCTCTGGAAACCACTGAGTTAAACCCATTTGCAACACAAGCTTGCCACCTAGTGTCAGACTGTGTTCACATGTTCACAGAAGTCCTCATTTCATTGACATTCCTTTCTTGGATCATGAAAACCTAACTAGGAAGAGATAACCAGATGCTCCTGCTTTCTCCCAATTATATCATGTGTTGGAAACATAACCACAGACCTATTTTCATGGAGGCCTGGCATGTGTCCTCAGCCTGGGATGGGAGTGTTTTTGTTTTGTTAAACTCACTCACACCCTGGGCCCATGTCCAGCAGTATGACAACACCATCTCCCAGGGTTAAAGGATGGAAAGAGGCGGAGGAACGATGGTGGGCTGAAATTAATCTCCTGTTGGCAGCCTCTTGTATTGTTTTAAAAGGTGTTGCCTGTGTTATTTTCTGTTGCTGAAGATCTTGTTGAAGTTTTGAAAGTGGAATTCTTTCCCATTCTTGCTTGATACACAACTTTATTTGCTCTGAAGGACTGGACTAGACTACAGGCAGGCCAGTCTAGTATCTGCACTCTTTTACTACGAAGCCACGCTGTTGAAAAACGTGCAGAATAGAATAAGCTGGAATAAGCAGGGGCATCCCTAAAAAAAGAAATGATGGCAGCCTATGTTGCTCCAAAACCTGCACATACCTTTTAGCATTAATGGTGCTTTCACAGATGTGCAAGTTACCCATGCCATGGGCACTAACACACTCCAATACCATCACAGATGCTGGCTTTTGAACTTTGCACTGCTAACAATCTGGATGGTCCTTTTCCTCTTTAGCCCGGAGGAAACAACTTCCATGATGTCCAAAATCAATCTGAAATGTGGACTCGTCAAACCACAGCACTTTTCCACTTTGTGTCAGTCCATCTCAGATGAGCTTAGGTCAGCAGTGTTTCTGGATGTTGATATATTATTTTCACTTTGCATGGTGTAGATTCACAGCGATGAACTGTCCTTAACGACAATGATTTCCAACCCCATACAGTAACATCCTTTACACAATCATGTCAGTTTTTCGGCCTTGTCCCTTATGTGCAGAGATTTCTCCAGATTCTCTGGATCTTTTGATTATATTATAGATTATAGATGGTAAAATCCATAAATTTCTTACAACTGTGCATTGAGAAATGTTAAACTGTTCACTGTTTCACAAAGTGGTGAACCTCTCTTGCTTGTGTACAGCTGAGCCTTTTGACGATACCCTTTACATACCCAATCATGATACTATCATCTATTACCAATCAACCTGTTTACATGTGGAATGTTCCAGTAGATGTTATTTGAGCATTCCACAACTTTCCCAGTTTTTGTTGCCCCTGTCCCAACTTTTGTGAAATGTGTTACAGGCATCAAATCAGGCATTTTTCATTTTAAACATTAACCATCTTGTGTTTGCACTACTGTATTCGTTTGAATATCGGTCAAAAAGGGTTTGCAAATCATCTTTTACAGTGATCCAACTTTTTTGAAAGCAGGGTTCTAAAATATAAACAGTTAAAATAGCTAGTTGGCTAATAAGGGCTAACAAAGGGTTATACTGACCAGCTTCTGTCACTCCAAGTGATAAGTTAGTGGTGGCCTTGGCTATAAATGCGAGCTTGACCAACCTAAACACTGACATTTCAACTGTATGAAAAAAACATTTTGTCAATATCCACATTGTTTAATAACCTCCAGTTTATAATCTATAAATAAGAAAATATTTGCTAGCTTACTTGATGGGTGGTGTGTGTATCTGACAGGGTTGTGGGGGTACATCTGACAAAGGTTAGGAACAACTACATTAGATCATCTGCTTCTAAATGGTTCAGTTTTACTCTGCGCTGAGGTCATTGCAGCCCCTTACAAAACAGTATTGGCAGAATTCCGCTTCCTCTTCCTGCTTGTGTTTCAAAAACAACATCAGATCAATGTGCGTTCACAGGTAGTGGACATCAGAAACTGCAGCAGAGCTGAGACCACGCACATCTGCTTTCTGTTTACCCGCAAAAAAATCCTGGCTGAAAGGGTCTTAAGGGTCTTTTCACATAAGCCTTGTAATGCTGGTTGGCATGATGAGTGGTTTTCCTTTTAGTCATGGTGGCGGTCTGCAACTCAGCAAATGCCATCGATACGCAAGTGTCATCACTGATGAAGTGCTCGCCATCTAATTTGTTTTTCTGTGCTTCCACTCTCTGCGTTCACTTTGTCTACTATCAATCCCTGTTGCTTTTCTGCTTTTAATCAATTTCCATGCTCTATCAGAAAACTTGCTCTTTGTTGCAGTAAGAGCATTCCTCGCTCTGAGGACTCTTTTGAGACAGCAGATGTTCCGATCAAAGAAGAATTCACTCTTTTTACACTCAAATTTTCTCATGCGTTTTGTGAAATTGTATTGATAAATTGCAAACGAAAGCATAGACTTCCGATTCAGACACTTTCATCTAACAAAGCGTGAGGCAAATGTTTGTGATAGGAAGGGAGGAGCATTATTTTGTACAAAGCTCAACAGGCTGTGCTTATCTTCAGTGGTTTTTACGTGTCTTGACATTGTCATCTGCTTCTGCGTTTTGGCCAATGAGTGTCAGATGTGCCATGCTGCACATGTGTAGGTGGGCGATGTTCTTCAACTTACATCCATTGTGGGTGTCAGAGGACCACGGGCTGCACAAAGCTGTCTTTCATCAAAAACACTGAAAACTCCAATGTTAAACCATTGTGCGCAGCAAATATGTTGCTTTCTTGAATGTAAACTGTTGAAACAGCATATTAGAGAAAGAATTGCTAGACTCACTCATTACCTGTTAGTCCACAGTCAGGGCCAACACAATAGCAGCAACACAATGACATAAAATAGACTTGACTCCAAGATTGCTGTTACCATAGTCACCAAGACACAATAAGCCTTGGGGAGAAAATAAGAGAGATTTTATATTGTCAACACAGAAATCAAGGTCAAGAGTGAAATAGCTCTTTGGTAAATAACAATGTTGCAAGAAGTACTGCAGTGCTGAGCAGGCATTGAGAGGTAGGAAGGCTACTCATGGAGGCCCAGTGGTCAGCAGCGCAGTATGGGGTTCAGTCTCTGCAATCCCATCAGCCCTGGGCTGAGCTCTTAATGCTGCCCTGACGCCTTGCTGGCGCAGGGGCCACGCTGCCTCACATCTGGAGCCAATTACCCTGGAGGGGCTGTGGCATAGACCCCCCCCCCCCCCCACACACACACACACACACACACCCCATCACCCTCTCAGCTCTGCTCCGCTGTCCAACGCAGCTCTGACCACTCTCACATTCACTCACTCCTCCACTTTTCACAACACAACTCTTTATTTTTGTCCCCATTTCCTCTTCTTTTCTCCTCTGTCATGCAAAAAAACACCTCCTCTTAATTGATTTTTAACTAATCCGCTATCAGGTATCAATGATTTAAACACTGACCATGTAATCACAATGTCCCCTGTTGTTACAAGCGATTTTCTCTCTCTCTTCTCATTTCCTAATAAAGGCTCTAACAAAGGCTAAAAATGATCAAAAAATACTGTTTTTTTAATTTAAAAAAAAGGGTACAATTGGCTTAAAGGTGCAGTAGGCGATTCTGGATAAGGAACATTGACATTCTCAATAATTGGATGTTAGTTTTTGGTCTGAACACCAATCATACACCAACCCAAAGCGTTTTCACCACTTTGTGGTAGAATCTCTGCAGAATAGTGCCACTGTAAGCCATGTTTTCCTTTGGTAGAGCACTGGCAGTAAACACCACTTGTGAATAATGCACATTTAGTACCAAGCCAGCTTTTACAGGTGTGATTTATGGAGTGCCTCTGCTTCCACACAGGAGAGCCCCAGGGATGTATGTGTGTTGTTTGCATGTCAGTTCAGCACGTAGGTGTCTATCCAGCTTTACCTGAGGAGAGGTTGTGACTGTAGGATGGGGGTTAGTTCTGAGGAGGCGTGGTGGGGGGTGTATACTGGCCCTGCAGGATTTCTCTCACCGGGGTCAAAACAACGGGCTTCGCCATATCTGGGCCATATTCCTCTTTCCCTGCTGACCTGTTTGGCACCAATGCTATGGTTCATTAGCTGCAGCTATAGGGTGTACCCGGGCAGGGAGCCAGAGGATTGAGCCGTCCTGGGTTACATGGACATAAACTGGGGCGCAAACTGTGATGTCAATGTGGAAACTCTACAGGTGGCTGAAATTAAGTCGTATACAGAGAATCAGTCTGCTCTGAAATATGGGGGGTTTTGGTAGCTGGCCTTGGGTGCAGTAAAATTTGGCATATTGAAGAGATAGGCCTACATCAGAAGTATTTCATGCATTCATGCCTGTGTGCTTGCACACTTCAGTGTGTGTACATGTAAACGTGTAAGTCGGGTGTCTCGAGTCATGTGAAGTTGCGGGCTTCTCCCATGAGTGTATAATTCAAGATTTAGTCATGACAACCACTTACAGAGAGAAAGCTAGACTGGAATGAGGAGGAAGGGATGCAGGGCAAAGAGCCACAGAGTTGACAGACCAAGAGAGAAAAAGACAGGGGGGGGGGGGGGGGCACAGTTAGA
>JBBPCS010000374.1:7649069-7665804 GCA_037974645.1 Hollardia meadi | reverse complement strand
AATATAATATAATATAATATAATATAATATAATATAATATAATATAATATAATATAATATAATATAATATAATATAGGGATTTATTTATTTATTTATCACCACCAGTCAACCATGTAGTTCAGTATAACAGCGGTTAGAGGGCGGTATTTCCCCAGTCAGGACAGGTGAGCCGTTACAACACCTTCAGCGAAGAGAGTGATGCATCATGGTCAGTATAGTACCAGACTTCTGTAGACTCTTTGACAAGAACTACATATTCAGCCACATGACACACCAAGCCATAGACAGTACCAGACAACAGTGACAGGCTGGGAGGTAAGCGCTGTGTGTTTTAATTGTGTGGGTGTGTGCACGCTTCGTGACAAGTTATGCGGAACTCGTGGCTCCTTTTCGTTGTATTGTGGCTTCCTACTAACTGAAACTTTTCGAAGTAGGTTTACATCGAGACAGCGCAGCGTTTCGGAGCACGTAAACATTTTTTGTGTGAGGACGGAGGTCAGCAGTAGCAGCACTAACTACAAGTCAGGATGAATGCAGTGGAGCGCAAGAGTTGACACCAAATTAGAGTATAGAGATTGTATTTATGACTTTCCTGCAGCACTTTTGTTGCACAGTGTTGATATGAAGCGGCTGTGAGTGGGGTTTTTTTGGATTATTTTTCTTTGCTTTTTACTTCCCGCGTGAGGCTAAACTCGGAACAAGATGAAGTTCAACGGTTACCTGAAGCTCCGGATCGGCGAGGCGGTGGATCTGAAGCCAACGACTTTCTCCCTCCGCCACTCTGTCATCTTCAACAAAGCCCCTCCGGCCCTGGACCCCTACGTCGTGGTGAAGGTGGACGACCACAAGATCGGACAAACTCACACCAAACAGAAAACCAACACGCCGACGTACAACGAGGAGTTCTGCCTCAACGTGATGAACGGGAAACAAATCGAGATGGCCGTTTTCCACGACACTCCGATCGGATATGATGACTTCGTGGCCAACTGCATCATGCAGTTTGAGGACCTCATCAAGACCTCCAACACCGGGGAGACTTTCGAGGGATGGGTGAGTAACCCCCCCCCAAAGTTATCAAGAGCATAAGTTGGAAAAACACTTATATAAACACGTCAAAACTTCCAAGTCTGTCAACATGGCCGCATTAACCTATTAGGGGGCCTTGGGGCACAAATTTACTGTTGTCTCCCAGTTAATCCATCCCCACCCCACCCAGGACTAGAGTCACTATTCTTAAGCAGCTAATGTATTATCATTGTGGTATGGTTTTTGATCATAGCATCGCATGCATTAAAACACAAGATGGTATATTAGTCCAGCAAGCAGGCGTGCATCTCTGATTACAATGTAAACATGCTATTTAGGACGTGTTTGTTTCTATGCATTGTAAATAAGTAGGTGGTAAGTAACAAATGTTCATTTTGTGAATTGTTTAATAATAATAATAATAATAATAATAATTGCATAATAACAAGGCGATTGCAGCATTTCTCACACAACATCAGCAGAGAAGTAAGTAGTCCACACACTAACAACAGTGTGTCTGTGCCATGTGCCCAGAACTCAATCTTAGTGTATCAATCTCAGTGACAGTAGTATCAACACACAATGATACTGCTGTATTAATACTAAATTAGTAGTTTTGATATCGATGCATTAGGTATCAATCCGCCCACCCCTACCAGAGACCCAGTACTTACATGCTAGAACAATACATGGTCCCAGGTTTGTCCGACCCACACGCCCAATATCAAAGAAAGTGACCTGTCTTTGTTAATATTGCACTTTGCAAACAAATTTGCAACTATTTGATATGCAATGAACAATGTGGGTCTGGGGTCAGCCTTGTCCTGATGGTAATCCAGTCCTGACCCAAAAATCTAATGGATCCATAGATGAATTACAAAATGAGCCCACTGGCCACAATCCTAGGGGCTTAAAACATCTGGGGGGCCTTTAAACCAGATCATTTGCTTGATGTGACTGTTGGAAATATTTCTTCCTGGAAAGCCTACAAGGCATTATGTTTTTTGTTGTTGTTGTTGTTGTTTTAAATCCTTGCATATTTCTGCCCATACAAAGACCAATCTGATATTTTTATTATATCTTTATTGTCTCGAAATCCATCCATGAATAGACTAATAGTATTTCCCCATTTACTTTTGGAAGGACACTGTAAAAAATATAAAAATGTAGTTCCTATAGATAGATTTGCATTAGAAAAATAAACACTTAAAAATAGTCAGAAAAAGTTCCCTGTGTAATCACCACAGGGGCTCTTTCCCACACAGGAATTATGTCACTTCGACACAGACTGATCAATATTTGAGTTCAGGAAACAAAACATACTATAATGCTCAGGGGGATGTTAACTGTAAGTGTCACTGTCTCTGTGTGAGTAACTTTGCCTGTTTTTCTGCCTGGAAACTTCAACACACCTTGAGCTCTCTAACATGAGATCCAACCAGCTCTTCAGAGCACAGGCTGAAGAACGACACCGTCACATACTGGTATTCAGGGTTTTTCCTGCACAGAGACATTTTTGGTACCCCCTCAGGAAAGTCACCAGCACCGAAATGATGAACAAATGATTTAACTTAACCGTTCAACCAGGAGAAAATGAAACCTTTTTTCAGCCTATATTGCCCAGCCCTAACATTACGCAGACCGATCATGCTTACTTTTGTGCATAGTCGCCCCCTAAAGTCTCATTCTGAGCCAGGAAAAACCCTGATATTTTTATCTCTACATTTTAGCGTGGGCAGCGTCTACTGAACCTGGACCTTCACATTTTACTGTGATCATCAGCAAATATGGTCTGAAACCACACATACCACCGCTGTGGTGAGGTGTTAATTCTGCTTGCAGGGTGCACTAACATACATGAGCCTGCACAGCACTTAATCTGCTGTACAAACAAATGTATATTGCTAACCCCCCCCCCCCCCCCCAACACACTTCCAGAAGTTGCCAGGGGTGAGAAGTAAACCTTACTGAAGTGTAAAGGAACTGTTTAGTTTAGTTTAGTGCTTCAATAGTCTAATGCACACTTATGTATGGTATCACACGTCACACTTTCAGCCAGACACTGACAAAAACTGCCCTTTCAAACTGGAGTGTCCCTCTTCTGACTAACTTTCATCTCTGTCAGACTACATACTGCAGGTGTAGAGTGTAACCTGAAGCTCTCCAGGCCTGGAGCAGGCTAAGATGGTATTGACTACATACCACAACACTCTCATCACATGCAGGGTCACCTCTCTTCGACAGACTTATTCTCCTTCAGCCAATACTTTGCTAGCTTTTGTCAATTAAGCACATTTTTTTCTGAAAACAATTGTCTCAGCCTCGAGTTCAAAAAAAGGGTTCAGCAAAACACTTAAGTTCGCCCGCGAGAGAACTTCCCAAACTCAAAATTTCAAATCATACACCTTAAAGAAATGCACTGAATTAGATGTGATCATAAAAGTGTACTCAAACCATCACTGACTGAATGACGGGTAATGTGCACTTTTAGTGAGAAAAGTAGGTATTTATGCATGTTTAAGAAGGCCCACACCAAGACCCCAAGCACTGAGGGGAAGTGGTATGAAAGTGGAGCTCGGTTTGCAGTTTTTGGAGAAGTAATTAGTCGGCTTTCTCACTTCAAGACACAAGCATCAAGTTGTTATCGACTAGACTTGAACCGTGAATGGTTGTTGTGCCTTGTTGTACAGAAGAAGTGCTGGTGCTGGCTCGTTTCACACATGAGGCGGCAGAGGCTGAGGCACAAGCCTCCACACGCCCACACTGCTGTTTATCACAGCTTTCCCACCATCTGATCAGCACTCAAGGGCTCACTGTTAAAGTGCTCACTCTCTCTCTTTGCTCTTATCCAGGTGTGTCTTATTTCAGTGTGTTTATCCCCTTCGGTGCACTCCATCCAGTTTGATGCACGTAAACCCCACCAATCTAATAGTTATTCAACTTCCTCTTTTAATTTAGAGTGAAGTTGTCACCAGGACTGACATCATCATCTTCTGAGACATTCACCACACAGCGTTCATCACATTTAGACACATTAGGCCAGTTTCCTTTGAGTCTCACATGTTGACCCTATGCAAGCACAACACCGTGACATATTTGACTCGATTTTCAGGTATTCGAGCTCTTTGATTGCACAATACGTTTGAGGCTTGAAGTGATCAGGTCCTTCGAGGGGCGCTGGAACTGAAAGTGGGTTAAATATGGCCCCGCAACATTTTCCAGCCAAGTGTGCTGCTTGCTCGAGTGAAACGGGCCTCATCCCCTGTGTCTTAAAAAAAAAAAAAGAAGAAGAAATTTCCTCCTCTGTTATACTGCATTAAATGTTCTGCTTTTTTTTCCTTTTTTTTTTTTTACACCATCATGCTGTCATCACCCACATCTATTTTAGATCAGATCTGCTCCGCCTTAATGGATAGGTTCATATTGTTTTAAGTCCAACAATGCTCACATGCCTGTATGTATATTTAAATAGTTATTGTTTGCCCTGTCCCGTTCTAAAGTAATTAGAAACTAAAGCCTCAGTCCTCCTTCTGTGCAGAAATACAGCACAGGGGTGCTCAAATGTTTTCGCTTCAAGATGGTTTTTTCTTGCATAGAGAAATTTATAGAGAAGAAGAGTAGAGAAGAAAGAGGTTTTAGCACCGTCAAAGGAATATCACCTGTGCCAAATTGATGAATGATAATTGAGAATAAAGATTGTAATTGAAATCCTCTCCCAGTATGTTTAAGAGCAATTTATGAAACAAGTGTTGAATAAACAGAAAATTAATCCTTTTTTTGTGATAAATTTTTCACTCGGCCTATATCGCCCAGACCTAACTGTACCCGGACCGATCATGCTTACCCTCATGCGTAGTCACCGCCCTAAAGGCTCATTCTGAACCAGGGAAAACCCTGTTGGAGGGCCAAAACCAAAACTTAATGGTGGGCCACGGGCCAAAAACAAACACCTGTTGTATTGTATTGTTAAGGTGCAAAATGATACCAGGATCTCAAGTTCCCTGAATTGACTTACTTCTTGTGCATAATGTCACCATGCTCAGATTAAGAAAAAATATTTTAAGAGAATATTTTCCTCACAAGAAATTAAAAGAGCATGAACATTGATTTATATTATAACTTTCTAAAATAGATTTTTAACACTAGAAACATCTGGTGGGCAAAATTAAACCTTCTGGAAAACCAGAAGCTTGGACCCATTGGCCCCACTATGGAGCTTGTGATTATCTGTCTTTTTTGTCTTTGTGTTTTCACGGCCTGTCTTTCTTTGCTGACCTTCAGCAGAGTGATAGTAACACAAGGACAGGATTTGACAACCACCGATGACTCAGCTGAACGTCTGTTATTGGAGAAATTTCAGAAGCGTTTGAAGCTTTTTAGTATGACCAGAGTAAGCATGGGTGAAAATACCAAAAATAACACACGTAGAGGAAGTCTTCAAAGTGGACAAGTCAAAGTTGCCGTCTAGACAGTGGACTTAGACAAAGGATATGAGCAGGTAGCTGAAAACAGAAGTGGAGATGGTTGAGATATAGTGAAAGAAACTCTTTCTTGAAGTCAAAGTGTTACAATAAATGTACCAACTGAAAGGCCACAATTGGCACCAGATGTGTCACTGTATTGTAGGCAGTCAGTATTTTCCAGGCGGGGTATATGTGCAATATAAATAGATTCTTATTTAAACGTACAGTGACCTAAGTTTCCATTCGGTGGATGCTACAGGAAATGTCTCGTTCTGTCTGCTGTCTTGTGTATGTATTTGTATTTGGTCATTTGTAAGTCATCACAGACGAGCATCAGGTCACCACAAACTCTGCAAGCAGCCCAACCTGCCAGACCTGCTTTGTTGTCTTTTTGTTATGTTGTCCAAATTCCTCCGACATTACATACACAACGGAGAATGCAAAAATATGCACTTCCATACCTGTAGTTAAGGACTGATGTTCAAATGTCAGATACCATTTTACATACCTGTCCTTAAAGTCAGTTGTAGTAGCTAAAGCATGAACAACTCTTTCTAAGTTCTTTTTCTGATTTCCTTTTTAATAGACCTAATATCTGTCTGTACGGTGTCTGTTTAGCTATTTTTGAGTATGCAAAAGTATAGTTGTGTGTTTGTTTTTGTGTGTGCAGATGGACTTGGAGCCAGAGGGCAAGGTTTACATCCATATTTCCCTCACTGGATCCTTCATTGATGGTAAGGCTGCTACTGTACTCCTCATGCATAAATAACGCTGAGTTTGTCCTGTAATGTCTTTTTGTAGTCTGAAAAACATTGTTTTAAGTAATTACTGTGAGCCTTTCATAGGTGTGTGCGTGCATTGTTTCTGTGTGACTCGGTAGGGTGGTATGTGCCAGGTATGCTGGTCTGCTTTCTTCAGAAGTCAGATGACATCAACACTGACGGCATGTGTAGCTGAGATATGTACATGATCTTTTAACCAATGAGATGTAGCCATTTATAAAGACATGCGAGAAATTACTTACTGTGCATTTAATAATAAATTATATTATTAAAAGGAAAAGCAGCAAGTTTTCACACTCGTGAAGCTGGATCTACAAAATGTTTTTACATGACAATTATGAATATAGCTAATTAATAGCCAGTCAGTCAACAAATTAATTAATCAACTAATTGTGTCAGCTGTATTTACTGTTAACTAAACATATAAGTTCTTCATATGTTTTGTATACAAAAATCTTCATAAAGTAAAAAATGACTAAAGCTTTCAGACAAATATAGTAGAGCAAAAGAATAAGAGATAAGAGTTATTATTGCTGAAATACTGGGGACCTGAAAGGCAAAATGAGTTCTGCAAATTTTCACATTATCTGAGCTGTCAACCTCGAAGGGGGTGTGAGGAGCTGCAAACGGCACTGAGCAACGAGATTCAGCTGCCAAATCAAAGAAATCTCATACAAGATCATACGTGAATCGTCATCACAATATAATTTGATAAGTAATGTATAGTTATTGCCCTTTATTAGTCGATAAGCACTTTAAACTTTATTTTCATGCAAACATTTTAGGAAAAAAATGTTTAAAAAAAAAAACAACAAAAAACTTTCTGGTTTGGGCAAATTTTTTAGGGTGAGGCAACAAATGATTCTGTTTATCCAGCAGATTATTGACCTTTTACAGAGAAAAGTGAAGTAGTTGTGCATCTGATCTTCGTCTGAATGTAAAGCCCCCTTTTTCACACTGCTACCACAAATATATCTGTTGTTTGCAGGGGGTGGGTGGGTAGCGGGGGCTCAGCACACAAGTTTCCGTAATGCATGTGTGGTTTTCACCTCACAAGCAGCTCCACGACACTTACTTTGAGCGAAAACACATAGAGCCGAACCATGCAAATGTTTACAAAGATAAAAAGATGCACATGAATTTGCATAATATAATGTCTAAAGGACTATTTTTCATCCTTTGTTAAGTCTTGCCTTCTGTTAATCCTTCCACATTCTGCATGTCCTAAATGCCAAGTGTCATTACTTTAAAAATCTACAACCTGGCAATGCAGTGATAGATATTCTTATCAAAGCATATATTAAAGCAAAATGGAAAAAAAAAAAGAACTTGACACAGACGTATCATATCACAGGAGGATTGTCGTACAATATGGAGCACACATTTCTCTTCCACAAGCTCACGGAAGTGGAGAGAATTTTTCTGGAAAAGTTTGATCAGTTTCTTCTTGACAAATCACATTAAAAGCAGATTATCCCAGTCACAACAGCAGAGCTGGAGACGGTGTGGGCATGTGGATGCCAATCACTTCCATATCTTTTGGACGTGTCCCAAAATTAAAATATTTTGGGGGAAAATATGTTTAGCTCTAAAAAAAAGTATTTAGGATATGAAATCCCGAGTGATGTTTCGGTCTTGTATCTTGGTGTAACTACAGAGGATGTGATTGATAAAAAAAGACTGGTATCTATAATGGACATCATATTTTAGCTGGTATGCGCCCAGACTGTGATCTTTATCCTTCTTATTCTTCTTTATAAATGTTAAAATTTATTAAAGAAAAAGTAAAACAACAACAACAACTAAAACCTTACTGTGGTATACTTTTGTCTTAAAAACTTTCGTCATGTCTCAGTTTATGGTCAGATGATATGGAGAAAAATTAACTAATGTAATATTCTTCTGATAATGATTTTTTTTTTAGGTATGGAAAATCATTTGTAAACAATAGTCTAGTTGGTAGCATCAAGTCAAACACATGTTGAACCTGTGGAACATTTGACTAGTGCTGAAACAATTGGTTCATTTATCGATTTCTGAAAATTCACTGATTGCAATTTCCATAATCAATTTGTTGTTTATTCATTTACCAAGGAAAAATGCCAAACATTTGCTTATTCCAGCTTCTGAAATATGCAGATTATCTGCTTTTTGATGTTTTGTGTCAGACTAGATCGAGTCCTTCTCAGACTTGAACCCTTTTACGTTAATCTGACGGCAGTTTGACATGTTAGTCTCATGTCTGCATAGTGCTCGAGTTACTTTTACGTAAAATTCACAACAGCAATCTTTGGTCCGTTTGCTGTACAAAGGAAGCAAATTAAAGATATAAACTTGAATTGTGGGACATTGTGATGGCCATTTTTAGCTCTTATGGTACGAAATCAGAGTATAGATTTCTGACAGCAGCACTTGTTTCACTCCTGTTTTCATATTTTTCTGTCAGACGAAGCCACAGTGAAAGAGAAGACCTACAAGCCATTTACAAGGAAGCGGCAAGGGGCCGTGAGACGGAGGATCCACCAGGTCAACGGACACAAGTTCATGTCAACTTTCCTCCGACAACCCACCTTCTGTTTTCACTGCAGAGAGTTTATCTGGTGAGAAAGTCGAATCACTGCCGCCCGCACGCATCTGTGTCGACTGTAAGCTGGATCTGATTGTGTCTCTGTTTATAGGGGTGTTTTTGGAAAACAGGGCTACCAGTGCCAGGGTGAGAAGGTCTTATTTTCTCTTTCTGCCTTTTGACACAGTTCCTCAAACAAAAAGACACAAGTTACAAGTTTGACATTGAGCGGTTTCTTTTCTCAGTGTGTACCTGTGTGGTCCACAAGCGATGCCACCAGCAGGTCGTCACTGTGTGTCCACGCATGAAGACGACAAAAGAACAGGTGAGACACGCACTCCACAACGCTCTTGCTGTTCATCAACAGTATCAGTGACGACGGCAGGATTTCTTGACTCGATAGGCCATCAGATCAATAACAGCGTGATCGATGTGTGAAAAGGTTTCACACTTTTTCACCTCAAGCAGTTGGTAATACAGGATGTGCAGAAGACAGCCCGCTACCACACACACCTCTTATTAACACCTGCAGTGATCAGCAGACTGTACTGGTTCCTGTTTCTGTGCTCTGGTCATTGAGCCAGGACACTGTACTAAACCATACTTTTCCACACATGCTTATAGCATTCTCACATGTTTCTATAAATACGCATGTGCTTGTTTAAGCATTTGTCATGTCATTTTTTTTGCCCTGCCTAACACTATATCACTGAGCATTGCAAGTTTCTCTTCCTTGGGGAAATTCACAGAGAAGTAAATGCAGCAATAAACTGAAACAAGGTCCCTCTATGACAAAACCAGGAAGTAGATGTTTGCTACAGTGCACTCTACTCCGACAATTTAAGGTTATTTAAAATTCGTATACGTGTGGTTGAACACAGTATTTCAACACAGTGGGTTGTTTAAATTATGTCTTCTCTTTGCAGCCTATGAACCAAGGCTTCAGCATCAACATCCCCCACAAGTTCAACATCCACAACTACAAGTCGCCCACCTTCTGTGACCATTGCGGCTCACTGCTGTGGGGAATAGTCAAGCAGGGGCTGCACTGTAAAAGTAAGACACGCATCAACATTGGCTATCCAAATCAGGATCTCAGATGTCCTAATTAGTCTTCCTTTCTGTGTGGTTTCTCTCCTCAGGTTGTAAAATGAATGTTCACATCCGCTGCAGAGGCAACGTCGCACCCAGCTGCGGGGTCAACAGTGTGGAACTAGCCAATAAGCTCTCAGAGATGGGTCTGCAGGCTGGAGGAATCGCTAAACGCAACTCAGTGGTACAAAGGCTGAGTTTTTCTGAATGAGTCAAATGTTAATTTTGCTTAAATGTGACTTTAATCCAGCTGATCTAAGTGATGTTTTTTTTTTGTACTGACAGGCCAAAAGCACAGGTCAGATGAGGGCGCCCTCTGAAAGGAGGGAGAGCAAGGAAAGTCAGCAGCAGACCCCTCAGCTGGGCATCTCAGACTTCATGTTCCTTCAAGTCCTTGGCAAGGGCAGCTTTGGCAAGGTGGGAATGACAAGAGTGGATAATGAGAAATGCTCTGTGACAAAAATGTGAAGACAGAAGAATTTGGGTATATATATAGTTTACGAAGAAAGTGTCTCTGATACGATCTAGAGGAGTTTCATTCTGAAATCAGTTAGCATTTGATATACCAGAATAAATTAACCTAGACAGATAAACCTATTTGTTTTGATAGGGCTTGGATTAGAGTGACAGAAATAACCTCTAAATTTTCATGTATCGTACATTTTGTATCTGCAGGTGATGCTGGCGAAACTAAACAGCAAAGATCAGGTGTTCGCAGTCAAGGTGTTGAAGAAGGACATCATTTTGCAGGACGATGATGTGGAGTGTACAATGACGGAAAAAAGGGTGCTGTTACTGGCCCGCTGTCACCCTTACCTCACACAGTTGTACTGCTGTTTCCAGACATCGGTGAGTACAGTTGCGCACACATGCACTTGTGACACAACATGTCCATCTCAGTCCAAATACCTTCTCCCTTTCCTTCATCGAGAAGTTTTCAGATCAAGTAAACAACTTGAAAAGAGCACCGTGCAAACGTAGAGCCCCTTTATCATTTGAAGCAAGTGTGAAACTCTAAAACACCCCGTATGCTGTTTTTGGAACATAACCCCTCCCATCCTGGATTGCTGAAGGTGAGGCTGTGTCCCTGCAGTAATATGCATTTTTTTTGTCTTACAGGTTTATTGATAACATGCACATGAACACCTTGCAAAGATTATTTTAAAACGCAAATACCTTGTATGCCAGTTTACGTGTCGCCTTTCAGCTTACCACTTTTCTCATAGCAATAATTCTAATAATCTGCAGTTCAATCTGCATGTTGTTGCATAAAATAAATTATAATACATACTGTCTTATAATGCATCATCACCTTTGAATATTTACCCTAAGTGCTTCAGTTCTTTGGTGATCTTCATGTGGCAAAGTTTCCATTACTGCTTTGCTTACCAAAAACAATTCATATAAATACATATTGGATATCATGTATTGCTCCCTACACAGTTAGCAGGTGCAGTAATCTGTGTCCAATTTTCTTACTACATGCTAATTCTAAGCAGGTTTTTAATATGCTATGTGTTCACACCGGAAATGAAATGAATAATAAATCCGCTGCTGTTGATATACACTAATGTTCCACAATACAATGCCCAAAGGGAAAAGAGAACTCATAGCTGCACAAAAAATGAAAAACAATACCATATAGAGGTGTGGCAGCTCAAGAAAAACAAACAAGTATTTTATCTTAATAAAACATTTTGTTTTGTTTTTGTAAAGTTTAATCAGCAGTGGCATTCCAAAGTTGCATTTGGTTGCTTTTGTCTCTTCTTAGTTTACAAAAAATATATATAAATGCACTCATAAATGCACTCATTTTGTACCGACTACAAAAAAGGTACAGTTAGACGTACAGTATGTAATTTGGAATTGCACAGCATTGTAATGCGTTAATTGTTCAGCAGGTGGCAGCAGTTTCCCACTCGTGTGTGAGAGGATGTGAGGGAGGCTCTACCATCAGAGCCGTTCCTCCTGGCACAGTCGGGACAAACCTAATCTGATTGCGCTGTTTGAACCGCCACTGACCTACTTCACCTCGGATCAAAATAGAGCAGCACAAATCGAAGAATTAACTCACTGACGCTCAGGGAACAAAATTAGCTCCAGCCAAACGCTGGGGGGAATATTCACATAACTGGTAGATTTGCTTCATTCACCAGCGAAAAAACAACAACAATGGTAATCTATTGAGTGGCTGTTAAAATTTGAACATTCACTAACCATGTGACTGGTGGACAAAAAGTTAATTGTGCACTCTAATGATGCTGCTCCTCTGACCCATTGAAACCCGAACATAACCACAGAATAGTCATTCCACCACAGCACCTCAACTGTTTCAGGTGTGTCGTCGCACTTTTCCTGAGTAGGTAGATTCTCTGAATGACATTTCCTTGTGAAAGTACCCAGGAACATTTTAAACATTTCTACAAACAAAAGTGTCTAATTGATCAGTTTTTACCCTAACATAGCTATTAATGGAATCATTACATGTTGACTTTAGTGAAGAATAATTTTGGATCCATTTTGAGCTTCTCTCCAGTGCGATATATGAAGAGTATAAAGAGACGTGATGAGTAGGGGGCAAATGTGTTGCCCCCTTGTGGTGATGTGGACTGAGCACACATTTTTTTTTCTTTTAGCAAATGATGTGTCTCTGGAGAATTGTCCTTCAACTAGGCAATTTATCATCAGCTGCTCATCTTTAAACATGAAATTAAATCTTGTCTTCCATCGCCAGACTTCTAGCTCATCAAGTTCACAGCGGTGTGGTCTTGCAAATTAATTAGGATAACTAAACTTCCCAGAGCCAGCCACTTACTGGCTGGGAATTTCAAATGTTGAATTAAAATAAAACGGTATTTTGAGATAAAAATGGGTAACTGCGCCCTAAAAGCTCAGATATCCACGTGACTAGTATTTTAAAATGTATGACTCAGTAGAAATGTACAACCAAGAAACTTTTCCAGTGTGGATTCAAAGATTCCCACAGCTTGTACAGCTAGACCTCACACAGAGTCCCGCCTGCTCTGCTTGTGCAGCACATTATTAAACATTATACCTGTAATCTCAGGGTAAATACTACCACTCTAAACCACAGAGCAGTTAAACAGAGTCAGCTGTGGCTGCATGTCCTGATCACTTCAGGAAGCTTTATGGGCAGATTTGTACATCACGTTCTCCTGCAGTGTTTTTTCCCCCCTCCAGGCTCTCATTTTCTAGATCACATATTGACCACAGCCTGTAATGAGAAAGAAAGATTTATGGCTTTGATCAGTATGTTTTGTGCGCGGCTGACTTTCAACTGTGGTCATTCAGCTGCAGAGGAATCCATAAAAGAGACATGTGAAATTGATGAGAAGCTGACATGTATCATCCTTGGAGCCATCTCAGCATGTCCATGGTTATGGCTTCTTGGACTTTTTAATAACACGGGGGTCTCTGTGAGGCTTTTGCGGTTCGCGTGCACACTTGCAAATGTTATCTCCTTCCTTCCTCCCTCCTGCAGGACCGTCTCTTCTTTGTGATGGAGTTTGTGAATGGTGGCGATCTTATGTTCCACATCCAGAAGTCCAGGAAGTTTGAAGAGCCTAGAGCCTGTTTCTACACTGCAGAGATCACTTCTGCTCTCATGTTCCTACACAGCAAAGGCATCATCTACAGGTCTGAATCAGGGAGCAGTAAAAGTCTCCGTCTTAACTAGATGTTTTGTATTTGAGTCCTAAAACAGTATTTTAAGGTATGTAATATTTTCATATCATTGAGGTCATATTCTGCGAACATCCTGGACATCCTTTATTGTTTCAAAATGTTGGCACTCGTCTCCAGACAATTAATGAAAATCGGAAAACTGCAATGGAAACACATGTTATTATCCCGCCCAAATGTTTCAACTGTTTTCTTGTTTTAGGGAAAATAACTTGTGAATTGCTTGTTAAAAGAGAACGCCACACATTTTACATGTTCATTTCAGTTTAGGTTTGGAAAAACCAGAAAATTTGTGGCATAAAAAAAGATGCGGGCATTAATCAAACAAGGACCTTCAAATTAAAGGACACTAAAGTTGCATTGTGGAAATTTTACTATCCAGCATTTTTGGATCTTGACCAACACTACACCTGCACCAAATCTCCAGATACTGTGTCTTGTCCTCTGTTGCATCAATTTTGACCGTTTGCCTAATCTGTCTTTTGTAAATCATCCAACTTTATCTGAGCAAAATGCAAAATAGCTGGTATACTCCTTGGATGGATGTGTTTCCCCTCATGAAAATGAAATTCTCCCAGGAGCCCTTGCAGAGCAGTGAGTTGCAGCCAAACACTTGGGCTGTACATCCAAATGTTCATTTTTAAGATCATTATCATCTATATTTTCCTCAAGGCTCTCCTTTGGTCCATACCTTAAAATAGCAAGCACAGTGTAACAGCAGACTGCACACTACAACAGCATGATTACAATTTTCATTTTGTTTGAATAACACTTCTAATAATACATTTTAATGTTATTATATTTATATGGTGATAATGTTTTTGCTTTTATTCAGCATCAGATATTGGAGTATAATGTCTGAGGCCTTTTTAGGATGCTGTTGACTACTTGCCCGGACGTAAGGTGTCAGAGCAGCGAGTGCCAGTACATGATGATAAGGACGGGGGCATCATGTGAGCTGAATCCTGAGTTATATTTAGTGGCCTGTGTGAACTCGTTCTGTCAGCCTGCACCACATAGCATGGCTGTTGGCTTAAGAGGCCACACACATTTGGCATGCTAAAGCTAAAATAACGAGCCAAAACCGGTTTGCACATCAGGCCAGTGTTAGAAGAGCAGAGCTTGTACTAACTCCTTTGTATGAAATAAGATTGTAGCCTGAGTCACTGTGTTGTGTAATATGTGTGTCTCCTTGTGACTCGAATAGTTGTCTCTCTGTGGCTCTTTTAGCTCGAGGTAAAGTCGTGCTTTGAAGCTTCTCTGTTGATGTCATAGCATGTCCATGTTTCCTGAAGATTAAAGGTGTTGCATCTTGTTTTGCGATAAGGGTATTGACATTTGAAGACTCAATTTCAAGCATTCTGCACCGAGGAGAGCCAATGAAATACAAGTCTACAGGGGGTGAACACAGTATCATGAAGAGCTGCTCAGTGTCATGCAATCCATTACAAAAGTCCTGCAATAGACGCTTCCTTTGTATGGCTTATAAAGTTTTGTTGGGGCTGTGTCACAGATGTGTTGTGGTGTCTAATTCTTTGTCCTCACCACGATGTTGCAGAAAAAAACATGTTTAGAGGGGAGAAAATATTAAAAAAAGAATGGATTGAAGTTAATCTTGCATAACAAGATGTTTAACCTTGAGTTAAAGTTTACGTGTATTTGTATAGATTTCAGAAGAGTGTTTGTTCAGATGTACTCTTACACTCCAACCACAAGCAGAAGAAAACAACTCACTGTACGTCATAGTGTTTGTCAGCACTTCCTTTTCACTTCTCGAAATTTTCACGGTAGTGCAACTCTGTCTTCTTCCCCGTTAGTTGATTGTGTAAAGTAGTTCTATAAAGCTCAGTAGCTCAAAGTTGACTCGTACACACTGTCCGACTGACCCACTGACCACAACAAGACATTCAAAGTCCAAGTCAGACTTGTGTTTCCACTTGTGATGAGGTGAGTGGATGAAGGAGTACAGGAGCACTAGATGCAGTGGGCTATTTGCATAGTGATGTGTGGTCCTGTGTAGCTCACTGATGAGAGCATGGAAGTAAAAAGGCCTGGGTTACGGATCAGTTTCTCACTGGACACATTCATACCAAAATGTATAAGACTGGAAATTACACCCATTTAAGCATGAATAAATGTGCTGCCCTCATGTCATTTTTGGCTGGACCGCAGAGGGCCAGCCCTAAGGGTTGCCCTGAGGCTGAGTAAGTGACTGAGTGAGTAAGTGATGAAGTTGCGGGATTGGTCAGTCGAGTGGCTACATCATCAGGGGCCGTTGCTTGCGCCTCACGCAGCATCGATGGCGTGTGTCTGAGTTCAGTATGACTAGAGTGTGGATACCCGACCCGAGCCCGACGGGACCCGACGGCCGCATTGGGATAAGAATTTAGACGTCATGTTCGGTTCGGGCTACCTGACATGCTGCTGTGTTTTGCTACGGCCTATTCAGTGCTGGAGTCTGTTATTTACGTGACAACGCATGAACGCAACACAGGCTATTTGTTACATCCAGACAGACCGCGGTAAATATTCAGCCTAAACCAGGGAGAATGGAGGAAGTCAAACAAAACTTGTCATCAGGAAAATTTAAAACTGCCGAAAACCATGCAGGTAAGTCGACGGTATGGAGGCATTTAGTCCTCAGTGCAGATGATAACGGAGCAGTTGGTTTTGTGAAGTGTACGTGTGCTGTGCGTGCGGTGTGTGTGAGTAGCAGCAGCCTTTTGATGGTCATTTTTACATTGTCCATGTGTAATCAGAGTAAACAGACAAGCTGTATCTAATATAACAATGACTGCATGTCAGGTAACAAACTGCGTTTGGACATAAACAATCAGAAAGCCTGTTGGTCGGGTTCGGTCAGAACAATGCGGCCCGAGCCGCACTCTACTCTGAGCAGCCGGTTGTTTCTGTCCACTCTCTCCTCGCTATAGTCTGTACGTTCACAAAGTAAAGTACATCGGATCCAAACAGAATCTGATCTGACTCGTGTTTATTCCTCGAGAAGCTCCGCTCTGCCCCCTCCCCTCTGTCCGAAAGCTCCCCGGAGCTCAGCAGCTGTCTGCAGGCGAGCGGTGGCTCTGTCACCCCGCTCTGCACT
>JBBPCS010000374.1:7599291-7637745 GCA_037974645.1 Hollardia meadi | reverse complement strand
GTGGCTTACCAGACTCTGTGTGTACACACACACACACACACACACACACACACACACACACACACACACACACACACCGACTCACACTCAGTCAGGAAGGACGGA
The DNA here is from genome assembly GCA_037974645.1 of Hollardia meadi. NCBI lineage: Eukaryota > Metazoa > Chordata > Actinopteri > Tetraodontiformes > Triacanthodidae > Hollardia > Hollardia meadi. Next base: position 7,637,640 of record JBBPCS010000374.1, on the reverse strand, counting down.
TGTCAGCTCTAGTGTGCATAGTGGGATCAAAACTAGTTAATGGCCAGGCAGCGGCTGACCCAACACTTGTCCCCCGCAGGGTGAGCTCAGAGCGGAGGAAGGAGAAGTCAAGGGATGCAGCACGATGCCGGCGTGGGAAGGAGTCGGAGGTGTTCTACCAGCTGGCCCAGGAGCTGCCCCTGCCCCACAGCGTCAGCTCCAGCTTGGACAAGGCCTCGATAATGAGGCTCACCATCAGCTACCTGCGCATGAGAAAACTTCTAAGCACTGGTCAGTATCTGTAGGTGTTGTACCTGTCAGTGGAGAGTTTCACTTGGTGCACGTCTGTTTTTTTTTTTTTAAAGTTAGGTTTTTGTTTTTGCTGTGGTTTGGCCACAAGTGAAAGTGAAAATTATCTTTTGGTGGAAAGAAAGTCCCCACTAAAGAGAGTGAAAGAAGAAGTGGGCACAGTTTGAGATGCAGATGAAAGCTAAAAAGAATACTGATAGATGGTTAAACGCTGAGTCAGCTACTCTAAGAAATCGACTCAGACATGCAGAGATATAGATCCCTTTGCAGATACACCTGGGGGTACAGTATGTTTTCTGTGTGTTGTGGTGTCCCGCCTACCAAATATGCTTTTTGCAGATCAGAGACTTTCTATGCCATGTGCCTCATGTTGCTCTTGCTTTTATTTTCTTTCCCTACCCTTCTTTAATTCTCTCATCCCCTCTCCGCTATCTCATCTAGATGACCCATTAACAGGGGAGGAAACAGACTTAGACATACAGCTAAACAGCTCCTACCTAAAGGCTCTGGAGGGCTTTCTCATGGTGCTATCTGAAGATGGAGATATGATCTATCTCTCCGAGAATATCAACAAGTGCCTCGGGCTGGCACAGGTGGGTCTGATTTGCTCTGTGTCCACATTAAAGAGAACATAAAGGAAAGAGCATAAAATTGATGGGGAAACAAAACAGAAGCAGAACATTTTAAGTCAAGAAAATTATTGTTTCCATTGTTATACAGCAAAACTCCCTTTAAATATAACTAAAGGTATTAAGTCACCACACAATATCTGTAACTAATATAACCCTTTCTGCTACAGTTTGACCTGACCGGACACAGTGTGTTTGACTTCATCCATCCCTGTGATCAGGAGGAGCTGAGGGAGATGTTGGTCCACAGAACAGGTGAGGGACAACAACAGTGAGCAGTGTAACATTAAAAGACCTCACTAATGGACAAAGACGGGCACAAACAAGCACTCTGTCAGGTCTGCCAGGTGCTCCAATGAGCAACGAGTCCAATTCACTCTGAGCTGGCAGCTTCAGACTGGGAGGCTGTCGGAACAAGCTATTTTCCCACTTCAAGTGTGTACTTTAGTGACCTTTCATGCACCATTACTGGAACACTATGCTGCATCACTGGCACACTTACTGTTTTGCTTGCCCATCAGTTTAGCCTTGCTTTGTGCCAGTGAAATGCATTTGTTTACTTTTTCTTACTTTACTTTCATTTCCAGTGGATTAGATAAAGCCTCTCAGTAGAATTTTTGAGTGAAATGAATTAGCTAAAACTTTCCAATGCTTCTCGCAGAAGCGTGCTTCATTTAAATGCATACTAATCTGAGGCACTTTAGACTTATTAATACTGTCTCAGCTGAAACGGCACTGCAGAACAGCTCACCGTCTCCTCTGAATGCAATGTATATATGTAAATGGATGGCAGTTGGAGAAAGTTTACAATAAAACCCTGAAAAAATGTTTTTAATTGAGACAGTTAATGCTGACAGCGTTGATATGACAATATAATAAGCTGGTTTCATCTTTTAAACTGTGATGGTCTTCTTGCTCGTGTGATTTCAGGCTCCAAAAAGGCCAAAGAGCCAAACACAGAACGCAGCTTTTTCCTCCGAATGAAATGCACGCTGACAAGCAGGGGCCGCACCGTCAATGTCAAGTCAGCTACATGGAAGGTAGGTCGGGGTGGAATCCCTGAGGAAATGTTCTGTTGTGTAATAATTTTAGTACTTAATGTGCATCATATTAGTCTGGATACAAATGAAACCTTTAAGTCTCTGTGATTGACATAGTGTATATGCATGTAGAAAATCTACATGAGATGTAGCCATGTCTTGAATCAGTTAAGAACTTAAATCAAAAGGAGTTGAGTAAGGGAAAACTCTAATAATTATAATGCACTTAAAACGTGGTCTTATGAATTTAAAGAACATTTATTGGTAAAGCCCTTAATCGTGAGTTTATATCAAAGTTTGTAACAGTCTTGTAACTATTGAATATTGTATTACATGTCAAAATTCCTCTTACATATTAAAGTAGTATAGAATAAAAGCAGCTGTTTTCAAAATCTCACAACAGCAACCCACATAGTCAAAAACACTGAGTTATTTGTTTTTTGAATATCTGTATTTATTCACTAATGTTTTAATATCGATTTGTCTGCTGCAGTAGTAAACGTTCTACTATCCTTGGGTTTCTGTAAACTATAATAAGTGTTGTGACCCTCTCTAGGTGCTCCACTGCTCAGGTCACGTCCGTGTATATGAGAGCCACACTGAGCAGACTCCCAACGGGCAAAGGGAGCCACCTGTTCCCTACCTGGTTTTGATCTGTGACCCCATCCCCCACCCCTCCAACATTGAGGTCCCTCTGGACACCAAGACCTTTCTCAGCCGCCATACAATGGACATGAAGTTCACATATTGTGACGAGAGGTAAGTATTTCTCCTCTGAGAGAATATTATATGCTTCAGGAGCTTAACAAGGATGGCCTCATAAGCCACCTGTGAATAATTTTCTTTGGCTATTGCTGCCAAAGTTCATATTAGCACGGTCAAACAGAGCCACCTAGTGCTCAGTGTAGATACTACAGAAGCATAGTGTCTAAATTGCTTTTATTTATTTGTTTATTGCTTCTCCAGGATCACTGAGCTCATGGGTTACGATCCAGAGGACCTGTTGAATCGTTCAGTTTATGATTACTATCATGCTCAGGACTCAGACCATCTCACCAAGACTCACCACAACTGTAAGCGTGAACACCAGGAGTGCATGGAGCATAAATTCAAACTTGTTTCACAACAAATTCGGCTGTGTTATTTTTTGCCATACCTTTTAACTAAATGTCTAATTCTAATTTCCCCCTTTTGTTGTTCTTTGTTAGTGTTTGCAAAGGGCCAGGTCTGCACAGGCCAGTACCGGATGTTGGCCAAGAGAGGAGGCTTTGTGTGGGTGGAAACCCAAGCCACTGTCATCTACAACAGCAAGAACTCCCAACCACAGTGTGTCGTCTGTGTCAACTTTGTGCTCAGGTACTTATAAAGACTCTTTGAAGAGATTGCAATTTATAAACGTGCAAAATAGATGGATTACAGAGAGTGTTTTTGTGGTCATTGAAAAATCTAACGGCTGCATGACTATGTTACAGTGGCATCGAGGAGGAGAAACTGATCTTGTCTCTGGAACAGACCACGGATGTGAAGCCAGTGAAGGAGGAGCTGCCGCAGGAGGAGGACAAGGCTGTAGTCGAGAGCAGCCAGCCTGACATGTCTCCAACCCTGCTGAAGGAGGATGTGGAAGAGAAGGGCCCAGAGGTGGACGTGATCAAACTGTTCACGCAGGCGGTAGAGGCCCAGCCGACCAGCCTGTATGAACGGCTGAAGGAAGAGCCCGAGGCCCTCACCCGGCTAGCCCCAGCTGCCGGAGACACCATCATCTTGTTGGACTTCAGCTGCCCTGGTTCGTGGCCTCAGATACACACACTTAAACTTCTTCACAGCATAAATCAGAGTTTATATTCCGAAAGATTGAAACAATTCTGACGTCCCGATGTCTTCTGGTACAGATTCAGAGATCGAGCTGTTGAAGGAGGTCCCGCTCTACAATGATGTAATGCTTCCCTCCACAAGTGACAAGCTGGCTCTGCCTCTTTCCCCTCTGCCGCCCAGTGAGCCTCTCCATGTCACCACCACCACCTCTGAGGATGCAAAAGAAAAGTGCTACAGTCCAGCCTCTTCCACTACACCGACCAGCTCCTCAGTGGTAAGGCCGATTAAATTACTGTCATTTTGCAGTGTAAAAGATACGTTTTTATGGCCGCTAGCTACTATGTACTGAGAAGGGAATTACCTTTAACCTCTCTTCTCTTAAGGTTGACAGTCCGCTGGACTTCTGTTTCCCCATGGATTCTGATATGAGCTCAGATTTCAAACTTGACTTGGTGGAGAAGCTGTTTGCCATTGATACAGAGCCCAAAACCCCCTTCAACACACAGGTGATAATGCCAGAAGATATTGTCAATGTTATGGCATTTAAATTAAGTTAATCATTTATCTTAGACATTTAAAAAAAAATACTGTATTCTGATCATTAGACCATGTTCTCCCCTTCAGGCAATGGAAGACTTAGATCTGGAGATGTTAGCTCCCTACATCCCCATGGATGATGACTTCCAGCTGCGCAGTTTGCCCCCAGACGAGCCTTTATCTTGTGAACCAGTCAACCCCCTTCAGAGTTCTCCAGTCTGCGTCACACAGGACATCCACAGCTACCCCAACTCCCCATTCAGCTTACCAAACAGCCGCACAGCTTCCCCAGCACCACCTGAGCCAGTTAAAACCCCCCATCGTGCCACCATCCTTGCTAAGAGGTAAAGTCTCCCAGGTTTTTTTTAATTGCTTTATCATATCATGTTTTGGGTTAGCTAATCACTATTTTATTCTGCAGGACCACACAGCTGGACAAAGAAGTTGGGCTTGGGATTCTGGCAGCTCAGAACACACAGCGTAAAAGAAAACTGGGTGACATAAAAGAGATGATTGAACAGGTAAGTTCTCGACATCAAAACGTTGTCTATAGATCTTGCTTTATATTTACAGATGGAGAGTTTGAGTGTCTGTATTTGATTATTTTCCCCAGGGAACTCTGTACCAGGGACAACTGGAACAAGGCAAAAAGCTGAAGGCCTCAGAATCGGGAGCAACCAGGACCATACTTCTGCTGCCTTCAGGTGAACAATAAAGATCCGTTTAAAATAGTTCATACCGTCACCTGAAACTAAACATCGACAGAATCGTAACTCAAGCATCTTGTTCTCCATTAGATTTGGCGAGTCGTCTGTTGGGCAGCACGTCAGAAGGCACCGGTTCGCTCTTCACCCTACCGCAGCTCACCCGTGACGACTGCGAGGTCAACGCCCCCTTACAGGGTCGTCAGTACCTGCTGCAGGGGGAAGAGCTGCTGCGCGCTCTGGACCACGCCAACTGAGTCAATGCTTAGCCTGCTCACTGCTGAACTAGACAGGACACTACAATTTCTCCATCATATTGTCACTCCCTCTCCAAGAACCCCACCCATCCAAACCCACTCCACCCTGTTGCCCTTTATTTATGTATCTGAATGAATTTGACTATAGTTTGGCTGCTGTTTGTGCACATAATGTGATATTTGCAGCATTCCACCATGACAAACGCCATTGCAGCATCTGAGTTTTGGCGCAAGGGATTTAGGCATCACGAGATGTCCAATTGTTGTTTTTTTGTTTTTTCTCTCTTCGGGGGGAGTCTCTCAGCACACAGCGCCTCGACAGATGACCCTTTTCCAGCAGGTCACCACAGAACCTGGCGCTACTGCCAGCAGTGTATTGTAAGCTTCAGTCGCACAATTTCTATTTTCTTAAAAAGAAAAATATTACCAGCAATATATATTAAGCCTTTTTAAAGTCGTTTTAATGGGATTTGAACAATTTTATTTTTTCTCCCATACTTGTATGTTGTAGTACTTGTACCTAACCAGATGTCTTTAGTCCAGAAGTATGAACATATTGTTTAAACCTTAGGTGGTTTGAATGTTATATCCATTTAATAGCCATCAGTCTTTGAGGTAAATACATTTGTGTAGCAGTCCAGTACGTCACTTTATTACTTTACTGTAAGTGTGTGTTACTGTACATATACCAGGAAATTTTTATTTACTCAGTATGGCTTCACAGCTTTGACTCGGGACCCTCAAAATGAAATACGTCTTCACTTTCTTCTCATCATGGAAAATTGGCTTTTTTCTCTAAAACATGAAGTGAATTCATGTTTTTGGTTTTCACGGTGTGACTCAAAAGAGTCAGTTTAAAATAAGTGGGATCTCAACCGTTCATATTTTACTCGTGTGATCAGTCATCATAGTAGCATCTGTGAGTTGTCAAACTTGTTTCCTCCATTAATGGTAGTCAGTTTAATACCATTGCTCCATGCAATATTGTTGGGTCTGTCATGCTTCTTGTTGCTGTTAAACATTAAATAGCTTTAATAAAGTACATTGTTTCAGGTTTCATTAACTTGCAGTTTACAAACACTTTATTTTAAGCTGCAGAAACACAATTCATTATATGACATGACTGGTTTTTGCTTCGTTCCCAAGTAAGAAGACATTTTGTTTATTGTACTCTGAGAAACCTGGGAATAAATATAGGACTGTTAATCCATTTAAAGTCTTCCAGTGCTGGCAGGTTCATGATGATTCAAGCCGTTTGAATATAAATCATGATGCCGTCAACAGCCATCAGAGATGTTTAAAACCATGTATGTACATTAAAAACCCCTTTGTGAGTGGTTATCTAGTTTGTGTTTATATAATTACAAACATTTTTCATCCTACCACAACATTTCACAGTTTTCTTCTCTTGAGTACATGAATCAATCACGTGGCCATCTGTCTGCCAGGTAACCGTGACGTTAACAAATGAAGTTGTGCAGTTGGTGTCACTCTGTGTACTCGGGAGTCATTTGCAGTCTAAGCAGCTCGTGTCCCCTCTGCACCACCATGGTGATTTGATCACTGCTGCGGACGGCCTGGTAGATCTCCTCGGAGGTGTTCACCTTCGCTCCGTTTATCTCCACCACGATGTCTCCTGGAAGCATGCCAGCTCTGCAACAAGTACGACAGCAACACATACAAGCTAAATTCTGTACCTACTGTATCAACAATGTTCTGCACAACTTTCAGGATAAAAATTCTATTTATAATACATATGCATAATGGACAATACCATGTTTGAATGTCTACTTGAATCAAAAATATTGCTTTTGGATAAGTGTGCTACCTGGCATTTTACTTAGAAAGCACTCCAACACATTTTCATGACAATTCAAGATGATATCCAAGCATGCAAAGTTTTTCAGTCGTGGGAATGCTCTTTGCTGTATCACTTGCAAGTACAGCCAAATTTCAACCTTCAAAACCTGCAATGTTTGCAAATTCTATATAGCAGCTCCATATAAATATGTCAGTATCACCAATAAAAACCCCAATACATGCATGAGAGAAAAATATTCAGTGGCTGAATGGTCCAACACCGGAACTTCAAGAGCAAGGCATATAGTATCCTTCACCATTCACAGCTGGTTGGTCTTCCTACCTGTTGGCCGGGGAGCCCATGATCACTCTGTGAATCAGGATGCCGTGTGTCACGTCTGGGAAGGATGGGTCTCTCAACTTCAACTCTGCAATGATGCTGAAGCAAAGGGACGAAACAGGAATACGTCTGGTATTAGACTCTGCTGTAACTACACTGGACTCGGCTTTACTGCAGGGGTTTCTGATTGTAAAGCGTTTACCTCTGCGTCAGCGTCAGCATCATTACACCGATGTACCGCCGCTTCGTCTCGGACTCACCAAACCAAGAATCTTGAAAAGATGCACAGAAACAGGATGTGTGAAAATTATTTCTTGAATGAGAGAACAGCTACAGAGAATATGGACTACAGAAAGGTGTATACCTTCCTTACTCTTTTTTTTTGCTGCATGATCAAGAAAAAGTCTCAGGCGATCGGATGGAATAGCAAAGGAGATTCCTGCAGTGACCTTCATGGTGTTTATACCGATGACTTCACCATCCTTCGAGGAGAAATAGCACATTTGGATAGGATGTTGTACATCATTATGTCATTATGTTATAAACCATAATATTTCCTGTCTCTTTAACGTTACACAGCACAACAGTCAGAACAGGTTTGGTAACATTTGAATGTGATGATTAACATTTACAACAGGTGACTCACCAAGTTAATCAGGGGACCTCCGGAATTTCCAAACTGCAAAACAAATCAGTCACATGTGATGTCAAGAAGCATCATATGAGACATTTCAGAGTCACAATAAACCTTTACCACAGGCTTATTTTCTTTTTATCCATTTAACACAACATTTAATGTTCCTAACATTAAAAAAAATGTTCCTAACATGCCTCAAACAGTTAATTTGTAAACTGAAAAAATGGCAATCACCCTTATAAAAACAAAAAGCATATTCAATATAACCAAACACACTTTCATCCACCCACAGTCACTAACAAGCTTCGGTTTTCTTCCCTTGTGTACAAGAACTAATCATGTATCGCCTTAAATTATTGCACAATACTCACATCAATGGCTGCATCAGTCTGGATGTACTCCATGTTGGAGTTGGACAGGCCCAGCTCCTTACTGCCTCTCTGCACTGAGCTGACGATTCCTGACGTGATTGTGTTCCGTAGAGCAAACGGGCTTCCCATCGCAACCACAAACTCTCCTTGTCGAACATCGGACGACCGCCCAAGGGTGAGTGTGGGTAAAGGATTCTACATGTCAGGGGAGAGAAGAAGCTGTTCAACATACATCCTCGCTGCCCGAAGGTCATTCATACAATCATACTAACAAAACCTCCCGTTTTATCTATGCCCCAACTTTCTTCTTTTAAAATGGCATAAAAATTTTGCGAATTTTGCCCACACTGTGGCCTTTTTTGCTGAATTTTGAGTGTTACTATAATTCAGCTGACCCTGTTGTCAAACACTAGCCATTCTCCTGGTTTCATGTTTGTAAAGAAACACTTGCTGAGTTCCTTCTCTTAACTGTTTTTACTTTTTTGCCAGTTGCAGTGATAATCTGTTGGTAGTCTCTGGGCTTCCACCACTGTAAAGCAAGTGTGGCTCCAGTATGATAAAAAATTAACATACAGTTTCTTTATCTGAGATTATTGTAGTTGTCTGCTCACCTTCACTGTGATTTTGATGGTGGCGATGTCCGCCACTGGATCAACATCTTGCACAGTGGCATTGTACATCTCTCCGTTGGTGAGCTTCACACGGACACCTCTTTTGTTGGCCACGACATGAGCATTGGTGACAATGAGACCGTCACTGCTGATAATGAATCCAGAGCCATTTGACACTGGGACTTCTCTTCCTGAAAATGGGTGTCTGTTAAAAACAGTAAAAGCAGTTGATCTTATTCAGCCTGGAAGCGTTATTTGGGTTAATCCACACAGGAGAGGAAAAATAAAACGTTATTTGAGCAATTTTGAAACACACACAAACAAGATCGGGTCGAGCACACTCCCATATTCACAAACAAATTTACAGTTAATCACATTACCACAACTTAGCTGCCTCACAGTGAAGTGAAACAGAGGCTTCTGGGGCCCCTGGAGGTCATGGTTACGACATAAAACTATGTAGTATTTTAAGTGTTGAATAAGTTGATTCATTGATTATCTGACACAAAATAACTAGCAATTTGAATAACCTCCAAGTCTAAAACGTACTAAAAATATCAAACATTTCCTGACCACTTCAAGAATAATAACAGTGCTTTGTATTTTTCAGCTGCCCATATTAAAGAAATACAATGTTTTATCAAACCAAATTTAATCAAATGTATTGAAAATCATTAGAGAAACAGGACAGATGAGACCCAGTGCTTCAGTCTGTGGCTCCGTTCTATGACAGACAGCTTTCAAAACGTATGTCTCTGAATCTAATATGTTAATAATGTAGGGTAAACCTTTTTAATTAACATCTATCAAAATGTGTAACTCCAAAAATACTGTGGGGGTAACAACAATCCAAATAAGGTACACAAAATGACTAAAAAACATTTTCAGTGACATCATAGCTGAACTTCCTACTCCGGCTACAGAAGTTTGTTACTACTGAATCATTTCCAATTCAGCTATCCCATAAGGCACCTTTTCTGTAAACTCACCTGCCCACGATTTCAATGTACACGACAGCTGGTGTGGACTTTTCGACCACATCTGCAATAAAGTTATATTTATACCGGGGGCTGTCAGGTTTAAAGGGAGACGCACACTGAGCTGATGGCAGAATGAGTTCAAGACACTGCCTGGATATCGAAACTCTTCTGTCCTTCGCTTTCTCGTCTTTTTGAATGTCCAGAAGCGCCACACCACAGAGTCCCAAGCCCACCAATACTGACTTGACACGAGGAGAATTGCTCTTGTCCCGACCACTTTTTCTATCCCAATCCACCGAGGGTTCCCTGTCCAGGCTTGTGTGTCCCTCTGCTCCCCTGTGGTGACATGTCACAACAGAGCGCAAGCGGCTAACTGTCCTCTCTGTCAAAGAGTTAAGTCCACGGCGCTGACATCGAGTATGTGTCCTTAGTGCTGAGAGAAAACACCTATTGAGAGGAGTTGCTGCCATGTTGTATCACTTCTGTAACACCGACTCAGGAGCTTTTAGACAGCTTAATAATTTATATCCAAATATATTTACGGGGAGAACGGTCCAAAAAAAAACCCCGATACAGTCCAAATACTTCCTTTGAATTTTACTGTTATCCTCACGAGACACAACCAACCGACAGCCAAGAAAGCGACACCCTCAAACCGGAAGTTTGACTACATAAGAGACTGCGCAGTACGTTACTTCTTCTTCTAAGGTTTTTTGGCAATTTAGACGCCACTTGTCGTTTTACTGCCCTCTACGGAATAACAAAACGAAAAAAATGTAAATGTGAAATGTAAAATGTAAAGATACCCAATAGTAAATAACAATACAACCAATTAAACAAATATGACAAAACAGTAACTGATTCAGAAATGATATAGACAACAATAAAAGCAATTTCAAATCAAAGAGAATGTGGATAAAGTCAGTTTCAAAATAAGAGAGAATCACTTGTAGCACTCCAACCACAAAATGTACAATTGTCGTCAGTGTCACTTAAAAATTTTTTTTACTTAAAGATGAGCGGGGTAACATTCATTTAAAAGCTGTAAAAAGATTTCTTTAAATTCAAATCCAGATCTTTTCCCCAAACTCAAATGACGTTTCTTTAACAAATGTTTTGACATAATGGCATAGTGTCAACATCGCATCTAACTCTCAAATTTAAATTGACTGGGAAATGGTTAAATCATGTCATGTTCAGGAAACTGAAAAAGGAAAATTTAAAACTGCCGTAATCATGAGCGGAAGTTACGTATATGTTTAGGAAATACGTCAGGTGTTTGTAGCCAAAGGCGGCAGTGATGAGAAATTTAAAATTTGCGGGCTAGCGAGCTAGCTAGCTGCTAGCATAGCTTCGGATCAATAATTAGTTTTCCTTTACCCCAAAACCATGGCGTCGTATCAGCATTTATTACAACACACACCCCCTCATTTTGAATCTCCCGCCAAGGTGTTTGCTAAACTAAAATCCAAAGTGCAGCGAGAAGGGACGTGCGCGAACGATGGGATTTACACACGCAAGGATCCGATGTGTAACGTTAAAGAAAAACATGGGGCAGAGTTTAAGTCGCCCAGGAAGAGATCAGAGAGCACCTGGATGACCGGTGAGCTCAAGGAGAATCAGAGGTTTGGTTCTGGCAATGAAGCGCAGGCATTGACCATCTCGCCAATATCAAGTCCTCAGAAAACCTTCGGATATTTGTATTCAGACCGTAGCAGAAAGCCTGCTCAAGCAATGCCTCCTGTTACTGAGAGAGGACATGGATGCACACCAAGAAAGGGAGCCTTCCTTGAGTCAAAAGCTGTGTCTCAGCCCCTCTTTTTGGTCAACAGCAAGCAAATCTACAAAGAATCACCTCAGGTCAGAGTCTTAGATGGGTTTAATGTGAACAGCAGGACACCAGTAAAGATCCAGTCAGTAGAAAATGACTGTATGTTGGACAAGGAACGTGCTCCTCTAATGTCTTCAGCCAGTATGTTTACCCCCATGAGGAAGAGAAAATGGGAGCAGTGGGAGTTCAGCAACTTCAACAGCAGTACAAAGGGGGTCAGTGGTGAAGTCATAAGTCAGCCACAAGAAAAGAAAACATCCTGTGCTTTCAGTGAGGGTGAGACCCACAACAACACTTGCATGGAGGATTTGGTTCATGCAAGAGGGTTCCCTGCTGGCCCATCAGAGATGAATCACTTCACTCATGAACCCATGTTCACACCACGAAGATCCACCGCAATGAAACGTAAGATTTATTGCTGTTTTGTGTGTGTGTAACTCTTCTACCCGTCATCATTTAGGGGGAAGAAATTGACTGATGCTTCTGTTTCGAACAGGTTGCAATGTTATTTTGGACAAAATTCCTCCAATGTCTCCAGCCAAGATGTTTGCTTACATGAAGAAGAGGGAACGTAAAGAAGCTGGTCATGTCCGCAGCAGCACAAGGGATCTCGTTGGTGGGTGATTGTGTTGTGACGTGGAAAGACTTGAATCCTGCAAATAAAAAACGTTGAAGCTGTTCTATGTCGCTTTCATGTTGCACAACAATCACACTATCACTTATCTTCTTTTCCATAGATAATTTCCATCAGTCCAGAGACACGCCTCCCTCCACAGTTCACAATATGGGTGAATTGGAGGACGTTGCCTCTACAAGTGTTGAGGAAAGTGTGGTTCCTGACAACCAGTCCAGATCAGAGTTGGCTGACAGCCAGTCAGACACAAATCCCCCCGAAGACATCCAGATCCCCGCTGCGCCGTCACAACCTGTTTTACTCGAAGACCCGCTCATTCTCACTTCACCGCGGGTCTTCATACCGAAGAAATATGAGGCCGTGTTCAAGCGCAACAACTGCCCCCAGCCCACAAAATTCCCAAGTGTGAGTAGAAATTCATTTTAAAACACATATACTGCATCTTTGCCCAAAAGAGGTGATATTAATCTTGGGTTGACTGAACAGGCACAATCAGACCACTGATTGATTAAACCAAAATGTTTGGATTTGTGTTAGATCAAGAGGCAAATGGAAATCCACTGTAGATTGTCTTCTCTGTGACATTTTTTGTCAGGTGTTCTTTATTGGGTTTGCGTTCTCCTCCTTGGCAGGAGAGTGTGACTTATCTCAAAAGGTGGTTCCTGAGGAGGAATCGGAAGGGTCTGTTTGTTGATGGAATCCACTGGTAAGTGCTTATAGCTTATTGTCAGATTGCTCATTGCCCAGGTACTGTCCTATTAGATGTGTACATGCTTTGGATTCAAGATTTTTAGGATCTCTTTTAAGATTTTGTGTGTTTTTAATGTGTTACTTGTCTTTTCCACCCAGTGAGGACAACATACCATGCAACAGTAACATCATTGTGGACAGGGTTTCTAATTGTGTGCTGAAGACTGTCGGCAGGGTTTTCATCTTGGTTGGCAAGATGAACTTGCAAGTTGAATCTGGTAAGACAAATTCTGTATGTGTAGATGTTATGCGGTGAGAATATGTTTCTCTTGGTACAAGTACAGCATATAAAAACCTTTTGATATAGATGTTTTGCATGGATTGATATTCTTTTTATCTCTCACTTTATGAATGCAGGGTTCCCCAAGTGGTTTTTGAAGAAGTTTGTTAATGGGTTTCCTCCAAACTGGAAAGAACTTTATGAGAAGTTTCTGTCAGAGTCAAGAAAGTAAGAACATTTATTTAAAGGTATAAAGAATATGCATTTTAATGTACAACATTGTTGAGTTTTTGCTGGGGATGTTGAATAATGCACGAGATGAGTGTTTTTTTAAAAAACATTCACAAATAGTTGTTAAAATTAAGTTTTTTTGAAGAGCTGAATTTACTTTTATTGCAGCAGAGAGACGGAGAGGAACAGTGAGGGGAGAGGCCGTATGTCAAAGACAAAATCTGAGGCATCCTCCGTCAACCTGTCTGTGAAGCGGCACAGGACAAAGCCTTTAAAGACACGTAAGTACAAGAGAAACACTTTAAGGTAACAGCCAAGCAAAGTAAATGCTCAGCACAAGAACACTTGAGGACAACAGGGACCTCTTACCCACAAGACACGGTGGATAACTATAATGCTATGCTACCTCCACCATTCATTGAGACATCTGTAGATCAAACTACTTTTCTTCTGATTCTTCTGATTATGTTTGTGTTTTCTTTTCGGTACATTCTGTTGAAAGAGAATAAAGATAGAATCATCATATCCGAACATATGCACTATACAGAGCTTCAGCATTAAATGTAACAAGACTAAGAATCTACAGCCATGCTAGCCAGTATAATCTTTTGCATGATCACCATCTTAGTTTAGCATGTTATTAGTTTTGTGTAATTTTTACACACAGATGGTGCCAGTCATAGAGTTAGGGCATCAACAAAGTTATTAGGTTTCATCCCATTTCAATGTGAACCAAAGTGGTGGTTCATAGAGTCGCTGGCAAATAAAGTGTTACATCAGTAATGTGTTTCATATGATTTTTATCACTTTAACACTAACACAATTCATTCACTTGCATATCTGAATCTATAGCCGCTGTACAAAAGACTTTTTTGTTAACATGCATATTTTCTCTCTCCTCTTCTCCAGCTGATGCCAGACCTCCTGCCTCCTCATCCTCTACAAAAGTGTCTCGCAGCGGTCGCGTCATCAAGCCACCTCTGGAGTATTGGAAAGGAGGGAGAGTCATTCTGGATGCACACATGAATGTTACCATCCATGAATGTTATGATACCTCCATCTGCAGCCCTGTAAGTTTATCTCACACCGGTCGCATAGTGATCAAGGATATTTTCTTATCCGTAAGTCGCAGTTGTTTCGACTGCGTCGTGACATTGATCGGAAATATCAGTTCTGCGTCCAAACAACTGATATTTCCGATCAACGTCACCGTGTTTATATTTCACAGGTCACTACAACAGTGTCGGCGAGGGCATCACAGAAATCCGCCCGTGTGTTCCTGCCCTCAAACGAAGGTAAAGATAGCTGAGCTGTAGTTGCAGTATTGTGAGTAAGGTTATGAGTTACAAACTGTCCTCTGTGTTTCCAGACAGTGAGCCATGTGAATCAACCAGCGACAAAGAAACATCGGTACCACTGAGGAAGGTCAAGGCTCCCCTCCGCAGACGCAACAGAGCCAACGTTAACCATGAGGAGAGGCCCTCTTATTCACCTGAAGCTGCTGTGGAGACTCTTAGCAGCCCTGAAGAGTGGTCTGGCAGGAGGACATGGTCCAGCCAAAGGTGTCGAGCTGCAGAGAGAGCATTGCATGCGGACACTGACCCTCACAAACATGTTGAAAAGCCTTCAACATGGAAGTCAAAAAATCAGAAACATGACACCAAAAGGCCTGCAGTGAGAGTCTCAGGGAGAAAATGGGCTGTTCCAGCATCCCCAGAATCTCCTACTGTTGATGGTAAAATATCACAGGATCAGTCATCAAAGAATGGCTTATCCATCAGGAGAACGAAGTGGGGGAAAGAAGTGCACAGGAAGAGAGGTGAGGAGGAGGAGCAGCCAGGCCACTTGTCAGAGGAGAGCGGGAAGGAACTGAAAAAGAAAAACAGAGACAATAAACAGAGCAAATGCACCAAGATATCACAACCCCCAAAGCCTTTGCCCAAGTCAACACAGTCCAGCAAGAGAGACAAAGGAAACACACTGATTCCACAAGAGCAAGATGAGGATGAGTGGACCGGGGAAGAGCTTATGAGGCTGAAAGAGTAGGTTTTGTATAACGACAGAATGAGAAAGTAGCATTTTTAGGAAGTAAGAGTAACGTGTGTGTTTTTGTGTTCTCCAGGGCGGTGGCCTTCTATCCTAAGCACATGGCGGGTTACTGGGAAAAGGTGGCAAGGATCGTTGGGACACGTTCTGCAGAGGAGTGCCACAACCAGCACACCTCCCAGGGAACCTCCCAGTCTCCAGCCAAGAAAGCCAAGAAACCCAAAAAGAAACCGTTGGAAGCACCGAAAGACCCAGGTAGAGAAAGAGCCTTAGTTTGATGTAGATTGTTCAGCCTTATAAGTAAATTGCTTGAAAGAGAACTCCAATGATTTAGCACTGCACTCCTATGCACAGTTTTTTTTTTTTAAAATGCATAAAAATCGATTC
This sequence comes from Hollardia meadi, assembly GCA_037974645.1. Taxonomy (NCBI): domain Eukaryota; kingdom Metazoa; phylum Chordata; class Actinopteri; order Tetraodontiformes; family Triacanthodidae; genus Hollardia; species Hollardia meadi. The sequence continues at coordinate 7,621,535 of JBBPCS010000374.1, read as the reverse complement.
AGCAGAACCAGAGATCTTGGCCTTTTTTTATCCTACGCATTGTTCTTCCTTGTCAAAACCCTGTGCCTACTTTACCCACAATGCAGCTCACCTCTTAGTTCCAACAGTAGTGACTGTTCTAGCGGCTAGCCTCAAGCAGAGATGAGAAGTGGCCTACAGAGGTCTGGTAAACTCACTTCTTCTCTAACTCCACACTCCAAGGTTGAGTTGGGCGAGATCACTCGAGACAATTGATCAGACTTCACCTAGCGAGAGGGAGCTCGAGCCACAAAAATATATTACAAAATAAATATTTACAACACTAGAACACGGTGAACTGCAGAGATTTGACAAGATCTAATCTATGTCCCAGATAATCCTGTGATATCTGCTCGAGTGGGAACCTTCAAGAGAAAGCAGCAGGTGCGTCAGTTCCTGGAGACCATGCCCAGAGAAAACGTTGATGACGTTTTCAGCTGCTCGTACATGCAGAACAAACGGTTTGAGGTCTGTTTCTTTCTGCGTTTGTGTTTTGCAATATCCCTGTGTAGTGATTATGAGACTCATCCTCGTGTCTTGATGCATAGATCCCCATGACCTATCCTTCAAGTCTGAGCGATGAATTCCCATTGTCAGACCTGGAGCCTGTGACACCCAGGTCGATAGGTTTGCCTGAAGTTAAGACTCCTCAGTGTCAGCATATCACTCCCGGCATGATGGGCTCTCCCAACAGGTGAATGGTGTTTACTTCTGCGCTCCAGCTTGTAAAAAATTGATTGCAATAACTATAACTTACCTTTTTACTTGATTTCAAAGGGGAAATGACGACAAATACGTCTATCAGCTTCAAAGGAGGATGAAAAAAAGTCAGTTTAATGTCTGCAAACAGGCTCCTTCTAAGGTACTAATCATTACATTCTTATCTGGAAGCACGGGATTGTTGTTTTGTTTTTTTGAAATTTGAAAAATAATTTCCTTCTTTCTTTCAGAGCTTCACACCCACGCCATCAGTTAAGCGAATAATGAAAAGATGTAGCACAGGTAGGTTTCCTGAGGAATGTCTTTGTTTACACTTGTTGTGGACACATGCCTGAAGCTGAAGCACTATTTTTTTCTTTGTCAATCACTGCATGTAGCTGTGATTAGAGGGGATTTTTCACAGTAGAGTTTTCAGAAATGAGTTCAACACATTGCAAAAGCAGTGTAATTGACAGCTGAAGGCAGTTATTGCTACTTTTCATTTGTAACATGAGTCTTGTTGCTGAACACAATCCATTGTTTTCCCCTTTTCACTAGAAAATGACAACTTTGTTGTTTGGGAGATGTTCCCAGGAAACGATGGAGCGCTGTCTGAAAGCGGAGAGGAAGAGGATTTTTACTTCTCAGACAATGACAATGATTGGATCTGAAATGTATGAAATGAATGACATTCACATGAATTAAAATCAATGGAACAGAGGAGAGATGTGATCTTTTTCCTTGTTTAATTCATCAAATGTGAACAATAGACAGTTGAAGTTTTGCTCTCTTCCTTCACATGTAAGCAAGATTTTTTAAATGCCTAAATGCAGGATTTGATCCTATCTGTGTCAAACAAACGGGGTATGATTGATAATAAGGCAGAGTAATTGATTTGAAGCTTTTGAACACAACCTGCAGTGGATTGTATAAAAGTTAAACACATTTTTGTTTTGAGGCAATGTGGCCTGTGGTCTGCCAGTATGTTCCTGTAAATATAGTTTTTGTTTGAAGTCCTAGTTCTAAGAGTCAGTTCTAACTTTTCTTTTAATAAACATTCTTTCATTTTTGGTTATGGTTTATTTTTGTACATTGTATATTTAGAGAGAATTATCTGTGGATGTGTTTTTCTTGTGGCCCATCAAAATGAGGCAATATGTACTTGTAAAGGTTAAAGAAGTTTTAAAAAAAAAGTAAAAATGAGAGAAAAGGCACAAATTACATTGTATCACACCTTTTTTTTTTCTTTTTTTTTTTAAAGCATCCTTGTATTTTTCATAAACTCCCCATTTGAAGGGGCACCTTTGTCCTCCACATTATTAAACTTGGTTTTCAGAAAAAAAACTATCTCATCTATGCCCCCCACCTGCAAAGGAAAGATCACCTATAGGCAGATGCAACTACCTTAAAAGGTCATTGTCTCAATGGCTCTTCCTTACAGACATGGTTGCCTCTCGTGTTCTGTTCTTTAGGGGCTTCTGAAGGACATCTACGCGTCTACATTTATTGTTGTGGGTCATATGTCAGAACAGATGGATGTCCTGGATTTTAATCTGACTCAGCAACACAAACGGCACGAGTCGTTTAACGCACCACCTTAAAGGAAGTTTGAATAACAAAATCACGTGAAACCACGTCACGTGACTGCTGCGTCATTAACCGCCTGCGCACCGGACACAACAACTGAGTTTAGACTACTGCACCCACCCAGGACACGATGAACACACTGTGAGTGCTTTAAATAAGTTTATAGTTGGTATATTTTTATAGAGATAACAGGAAAGAAGGCAGCCGGTCAAAGTTAAATCTTTTTAACGTGACTTGTAATGTAACGCACCCCGTATTTCATTGTGATGACCTAGATAGCTTCCAGCTAACATAGCAGGTTAAAGCGATAACATACGGCGAATGTAAATAACGTGCATTTTTTATTATTACTGTAGAGTTAGCAGACCGTCTTATGTGTGTGTGTCTGCGTGTTGAATTTTGTTAATAACATGAAGTAAGGACGTGTTTTCGGTATTTACCAGCTACATTTATGTGTGTATGAACCTCTGCATGTGCAAATTATATCATATAACGTTAATATGCTATTTCTCCTCCCACCAGACTGACCTTCTCCATACCATTGTTATTCAGCTCGTTGGTCTGGAGTGGATATCTGGAATATAACCAAGATGTTCTGTGAGCAAATCCACTTTAAGAGCTTTTCTTTCATCTCTGCGTCATTTATTAAATCATGTTTGGATCTCTCCGTGTCCAAACTGACTTTTATACATTTTGAAAGTCAAGCATTGCTGACTTTTTTCATGGGCACACACCAGTCTTGACAACCCAAATATGCAGTAAAGACTTATATAAAAGGGGAAGGAACTAATGTTTTCGGTCCTGGTAGTGAAGATTTAGCTCCAGTTTAACATGCGGAACATTTTTGTTTGGTTTGTGATGTCTGCCATTTTTGAAAATCTTGTAACTGTCTCATGAACTACGATATATTAATCATCTAGAGGTTGGTCAAAAATGGTCAAATTACTGTGCATCAAAACAAAGTAAGCAATACAAAATTCAACAGGTTGGTCAGTAGCTATATATTCTGTTTCATAGTGTTGGGTCAAGTGAAGCCTTTTTTTAAACAAATTTTAATAAAAGATAATTAGATACATTTTTTCCTCTTTCTTCAGGATACCAGAGGACTGGATTAATGTTGGTAGGGTTGACCCCAAAGAGGAGCTGCAGCTGACCTTTGCCCTGAAGCAACAAAACAGTGACCTGCTGGAGAAAAATCTCAAACTGGTGTCGGACCCCGACTCAGCACATTATGGTAGGGCTCTGATAATTGTCCTGAAGTAACCCTGAAACTTTAGGCACCAAAAAGTTTACATTCTACACACACTCTTGGTCAGTTTAGATGCTCAATGGGGTTTGTGTGTCCACATTTTTCTAATTCTGTCCTTCATGATGTGCAGCATATCATAGGGTTTGACTTGACAGTTTAAAAACCGCACTAACTGATGGTCTCAAAACTTTGACCTCTTTCTATATTACAGACTGACAGAGGTCTGTTTTGTCCCCCACAGGTAAATACATAACCCTGGAGGAAGTGTCCTCCCTCGTGCGCCCCTCTGAACTGACCCAGAAGGTGGTGCGTCACTGGCTGCAGAATAATGGGATCACAAACTGCCAGACTGTTCTCACTCAGGACTTTTTACAGTGCACCATGACTGCAGAGTAAGCATATCTTTTTAAGCAACATTTGTTCTACTTACTCAACAGTAATTTTTACTTGCTCTTGACACATTTAAGACACAAAAGTACAGTGTCTGCTTATGTTCCCTTTTTGTAAGCCACGCAAAGGTCACGGTTTTATCGTGAGAGATGATGCCTCTTTCTGTGGTTATTAGTTGAAATCAAACTATGAGCTGCAGGCTTTTGAAATTCAAAAATCTATGCCAAAATTGTTCTTAAAAAAACAAACGCCTTACTCCTTTACTTCCTAGTTGTAATTAAACAATTGCACTTGGGGAGTAAATTTGACTTACTTAGGAATTATTTCATTTAGGCTGCAGTTTTTGTTTTGTGTATTAAGGGTTGCAGAGACGCTGCTTCCAGGTAGCAAGTTCCATCGTTACGTCAGAGATGGCCTGTCGCAAGTGAGGTCGTCAGCTCCATATTCTGTTCCTGATGGTGTTCACCAGCACCTGGACTTTGGTTAGAAACTTTTCTATAGCTGCAAAATGTTCACCAGTCAGCTGTGATTGTTGTATGTTTTATGGTAGGATGTGTAATGACATTGCATTTATTTTTGTGCTGCCACAGTTGGAGGACTTCATCGCCTCCCTCCTAGGGGGCAGCCGGACTCCAGCAAAGCCTCTTTCAACAGCAAGCAAAGTCAGTCGAAGGCAGGAATACACCTGGGAGTGACTCCTGCCATCTTGAGGGCCCGTTATAACCTGACAGCAGCTGATGTGGGAACGGCCCAGAATAACAGCCAGGCTGTAGCTCAGGTGGACCCATCTCAGATTAACTTCATAATAAAAAAGTGTTGCTGTTAGACACGTGTACATTACATCAGACACTGTAATTCCACCATAACTTGATGTACTTTTTCACTCTAGCTAGCTGTTTTGTCTCTCAGTTCTTGGAGCAGTACTACAGGCCTGCAGACCTGGCTGAGTTCATGAGCATGTTTGGCAGGAGCTTTCAGCATCTCTCTCATGTGGACCGGGTTGTGGGCACTCAGGGAGCAGGAAAGGCTGGTCTGGAAGCCAGTCTGGATGTGGAGTACATCATGAGCACGGGGGCAAACATCTCCACATGGGTCTTCACCAATCCAGGCATGAGAGAGGGAGGCTTTGGTTCTATGTGCACATGGAGCAGTGAAAGGAGAACTTGAAAATGAAAAAAGATTCACACTTGTGGCAAACTATGAACATGTTCCAAGGATTGCATTGAAATGTGTGCCTTCTGACATTTTTCTCAGTTAAACTGCTGATGGTAAATCTAGACACTAATAAATATAATCATATTCAGACCAATTATTGGCTGTTTTGCAACTCACATTTTCATGAAGTGGGAGGTTAAACAACAATAACAATAGAGTAATTAAAATGCATTGCTACGATCAGGCATAGTCATTTGTTTTGCTCGATGTTTAACATTTAAGCCCCATCAAAACTCTCAGACTGACATTTCCTCATTGTCCTTCAGGTCGTCACGAGTCCCAGGAGCCTTTCCTCCAGTGGATGGTTTTGCTCAGCAACATGTCAGACCTGCCCTGGGTTCACACCATCAGCTACGGAGATGATGAAGACAGCCTGTCTACTGCTTACATGATGCGCATCAACGCAGAGTTTATGAAGGCTGGCGTCAGGGGAATCTCTTTGCTCTTTGCTTCTGGTCAGTAAGGAGGAAATATGCGGAACCCATCCACTTGCCTTGTAGCACTCGGAGACACTCAAGAACATTCACAAACACCGCCTAATCTATTCTATCTCAGCACTATATGACATTATGATATTATCTTTATCTCTGTGGTTTAGGTGACAGTGGTGCAGGCTGCAGACATTTGGGTAAAGCGCAAAACTCCTTCAGGCCAAGTTTTCCTGCCTCAAGGTAAAACATTTGCACATTTCTGAAAGTACACCCTTCTCTGCACTGATGATCGCATATTATTATTTTTATGTACTGTAGCATTCCAGTGCAAATTTTGAAATGAATCCAAAAGCACATGTCCTAGTCTTTATAAGGTTTAGGAAATGCACTAAATATCTAATGCTCTATGTTGTACATCTTGTTGCCAGCCCATATGTGACGACAGTGGGAGGAACCTCATTCAAAAACCCATTTAAAGTCACCTATGAAGTCACAGATTACATCAGTGGAGGAGGCTTCAGCAACGTCTTCAAGATGCCTGACTACCAGGTAATAACACGGGGCCATCAGCTCTTCTAATGCTCTGTTAATACACAACTGTGTCATTGATGCAGTGTATCTGTGTTCCTATAGGCCAGTGCAGTGGATGCATATCTGAAGACCGTAGCGGCAACCCTCCCTCCTCAGTCATATTTCAACACCAGCGGCAGGGCCTATCCAGACATGGCTGCCCTGTCCGATAATTACTGGGTGGTCATCAACAGAGTACCCGTCCCCTGGGTGTCCGGGACCTCGGTAAAATATCACGCTCTACAATACTTTTTGGTGACTGGAGAATTGACAATGTGACAGAACAAGTAGATACTACCATACAGTACAAGTGAAAACTAGGGTTAAAACCCAGATGTACAAAAAAATATATAAGCTGAACAAGAGGCATAAATAATAAAATCACAACACACTAGCAAGTTTGGCTAGTCTAGACTTTTCAGTAGTTGTCGTAAAGTCACATTTAAATCACATTTTTAAATAAAAGTTAAAAGATATTGATATCAACATGAATATTACTCGTAGATTAAAAATATCTTGAACTAGTTCAAATGCACAAGAAAACTTAAACAACTCATTTTGTAGTATTTTCTCCGATTAGATATTATGTGGGTTCTATGTCAATAATGTTTTTGGTTAAAATAATCAACCTAAAAAGGCACATATAGTTAAAATAAATCATTAAATGCATCTTGTTGATGGTGTGGTCCCTGCTAGTGAAAAAGATATACATTTAAAGGCATTTCAACCTTTCGATCTTCAGCAAGTACATACATTAGTTGCCTTTTTTAAGTATCAATTGCACTGATTACGCATTATTGTACATCATCGCATCTCATTTATTATCTCCTTTTCAGGCGTCAACCCCTGTGGTCGGAGGCATGCTGTCTCTCATCAATGACCGGCGGCTGCTAAAGGGCCTGCCTGTCCTGGGCTTCCTCAACCCTCTCCTCTACAAACTCAAAGGACAAGCCCTGTTTGATGTAAGTCAAGCTATGATCTTTATTTCAGTTACACCTTGCTTGTATTTATGCATGATTTATGTAGCAATTGTGCAATATTCACTTTATTTGGTACAGCTGTATGATCTATTCCAAGTCAGTATAACACCTCTGCCTTAAATTCAACGATAAATTTATAGTCTGTTTTTTGTTGACATTGTTGGAAATGCATAAATTCCAATAACCTTTATTATTAAGGTTAAAGAAACTGTCCTGGGCTATATTATATTAACAGGTGTTTCTAATGTTTTGTCCTCCTCATTTACTCTATATACACAAGGGGGCAGAATATTAGAAGCACATCAGTGTAATTAATTAACATCTTTATGATGATGTCAGAAATAGGACGTATATAGGATTCATAAAAGTAAACTTGACAGTACAGTATTGGATTGCATGAGACTGTAGATTATGCAGATGAACCTGATAGAGGCCACTGGATGTATTCGCAAAGCATTTTTAACTTCCGTCTTCAAAGTTGGTGTACTAGTCAAATATGTACTTTTCCCCAGGAATCAAATTGTTGAACTTCAGGTCCTTCCCCAAGCACCAAAATAACCCCATTTGCAGTATTGTCACATTTTGTTTGAAAAACAAGGACACTTTGTGTTTTAGTTACTTGGCTACTGTGAGCCAATACAGTATGTTTGTACAAAGGCATTATAATAAAAGGCAGTAGAAAGAAACCCTTCTGCAACACATGTTGTCATGGTCTAATGGTATGCGTCCTTGTCTCTAGGTGACTGAAGGTTGTCACCTGAGCTGTCTGGATGAACAAGTTCAGGGTAAAGGTTTCTGTGCGGCACCATCATGGGACCCTGTTACAGGCTGGGGGACACCAAACTACCCTGCACTGCTGTCTGCACTGCTAGATAAATGAAAAGCCACAGTTCATGAAGGTTAAACCTTCAGGGCAGGGGGAAAGCATCACATATGCATTGAGAGCAGGTACTACACATGCATCAAAACTTTTGACCAGGAGTCTGACACCAAAGGCAGGATGGTGAAATGGAGGAAAAACAAAGCCTGTGCTTAAAATGTATGCCTCTTGGTTTTATTATGTTCATTTGAAGTTGTAACGCTGTGTTGCTCAAGCCTTCAGGAATGTTTTTATCCCTCATCACTTCTATCAATTTAAGGAAACGCTCCTTTCATTAGCATAATTGTATTCTCTCCAAAAGGCTTTAAACTGTTTCCTCACATTATTTTAGGTCAGGGATAGTGGTGGTGTGGGATATTTAATGCCTCACTGCAGCCCTTTTCTGCTGTTCATTGCATTTTAGCTGACCCAGATTTCTCTGTGAATCTTACAGACCTACAGGTAGATTGATTCCACTAGATATACAGCAGTAGATGTGGGTAAACTGGCTGCTATGCATGAAGAATGCACATGCTAAAATACAAACACACCGATCACCTCTTAGATGTGCACACATGGGCCTATTTGAATATATTTTTGATAATGGTGGCTAATAAGTGAGATGTCACACAAATCTATATACCAGAAGCAATCATTTCACCAGATCAAGACAATTTTGCATGCAATTATTTACTGCATCACTTTGTAGTAAGACTGAGATGTCTGTTTGGCCATACTAATCTTCAGGGATGAGCTAGGAAGAAATAATAATTTCATTTAATAAAATATTTGTGTTAAATTCTTTAGATGTTGCTCATGTATTTGCAATAAAATGGAAACATAGTTTGTGGATCTCTTTAAAACTTGATTTTACTTTTGTTTGTTGCCGTCTGCTCTGCGGCTATGAACTAACCAAATGCACTGTAATATGTGGGTTAATGATTCAGCCATTCTACCCACCAGCATTGTTGCACTTGTTTTTGTCTTTTAACCATGTAACTCAGATGTATTTAATGTGAGAGATCAATTTTGAATCGATTAAAGCTGGATTTTTACTTGAAAATGTCAGTTGATTGTTCAGGTCTTTCCTGAGTCAAGAGTGTTTATAGAAATAGTAAAGTGTTGTACAAAAGAAAATGCATTGGAAATTGAATGCTAAATCATGTTTGTTTTTTTTAAAGAAAAACCGCCAGACATCTTCTAGTTTGTGCCTCTAAATTGTGAAGATTGTCAGATTTGATTACATCTTATGTGATTGTACGCTTTGTAACATCTCTGGGCTGTTGGTTAGACAAAACATGCATTTTGAAGGCATCACCGTTTTCACAATTTTGACATTTTATAGAGCAAATCAAGAACATAATCAGATTTATGATAATTTCATTGCAGCCCTAAAATTACAACCTGATTGTTGAAGAAAAGAGATTGCAGGTCGGTCGGACATAAACTAGTCGACTGTTCAAATCATGGTCACAGAATTTACCAGCATTGAGATGTTGCATTCAAGGGGCTTAAATTGTAAGATGTGAAACACTTGTATACATGCAGTATGCTGAAAAATAAGAATCAGAATTTGTTTCACTTCCTTGTTCTATTTTTCTATTACTCAAAAGAAAATAGTTAAGTACTTTATAAAACAACGAACGCACTGCTGAAGCAACCTCATACTGCTGACCCATTCTGTCAACATTAACTGCAAATGTTGTTTATTGAGCTTTAAGACAAGTAATCTACTTTAAAAAAAAAAAAGCTTTATACACTGCCCCATTGAAATTATTTAACAATGAGGTTAATATCAAGAAAGAACTCACTGACTCAGATTTGTTTAAAGTGTTACATTCTTCTGTAATGGAGCAGTTCTGAGTAACAAAACGTCCCCATATCCCAGCAAAATCATCACAGGTGCTGTAGTGACACAGTTACTTTGTTATTCATGGTTGGCATGGCTACTAAAACAGGTGATTGAGAAACAGACGTGTGAATTATACTTATTGTGAGGACAAATGAAACTTTGTGTTGGTAGTGCAAGGGGAAAACATTTTAATCAGTGATCACTATTGAAATTCACATGGCTATTATCTACATTATTCTGATATTGCCTTGTACAAAATGAAAATATGCAAAGACACCTCCCAAACCTCTCCTTGAAACACTCACATGAAGGGGAAAACGGGAGGTAAAACAAACTGTGAAACCTTTTTCATGAAGAGCTACAGGAACAATCTGACTACATACATCACAGAGCGTATGTCAAACAGTGTACAATATGCACACTTGGTGGGGTGGGGTACAAAGTTGAAAATGTCTCACTGCTGAGGATTGATGCAAATTTGTCTATTACAAAAACTCTTTAAGTTGGCTGTGTTAATGTATAAATAAGTTTTAGGTGCAGATCCATGAATTAAAACATCTTCACAAGAAGAAACTGTAAATTGATCCATCCAGGTAGTGCCAGAGTAGGGTAGGATGCCTGAGGGGCTTGGGGTTCTCACGAGTTCCTTGTTCAAACCTCCAAATGAACTGTATATCAAAAAGTTTGAGAATCAGTCATTTCTCTGTTAACACCTTTTATCTAAAGATGATAAAGACTTATCTCACAGCAAAGCAGGCCACGGGACATGAGTTTGTCAGGGAGCAGAGATACAGGTTAAGTCCTCCAGTGTACGCTCACGTTGCTGTCATTAGCCGGTTCAGGGCTGATTCACTGGTTGTTTTTGGCTTTGGCGTGTGTGAGGATGTGAGACTTCAGGTTAGTTGACTGCGCAAATTTTTTGTTGCAGCCATCAAAAGGGCACACATACGGGCGGTCTCCAGTGTGAATACGCACATGCGTGCGCAAGTTAAAGTCCAGAGAGAACCGCTTGCCACAGCCCTCGAATGTGCACTGGAGACGAGAGAGAAACTGGGTTAATGCCGCTGCATGTCTCAGCTGGGCTCACAGATAAACTTACATCATCAACAGGCATTTCAGGTGACAGTGGCAAGGTTTATATATAACTGCTCTGACGCACAGCCAGTTTACATTTCAGTAATCTTTTCCTAACACTAATAAATAAAAAAGAAAATAAGTGTGACATGCAGACAGTGAAGGAACTCACCTGGAAAGGTTTCTCTCCTGTGTGTACAAGTTGATGCCTCTTCAGTTTTGAACTCTCAACGAAGGCTTTGCCGCACTCTGCACAGACGTGCACACGAGGCCCGTGGGTATGCAAGTGCTTCCTCATTGCCGAGTTATCCCTGAACATCTTGGTACATCCCTTATAGGTAGACAGACAAGATGAAGCTAATCACTTGGGACCTATTCGGTTTACAGTGTAGCTTTAGCAACTGAATCATATAAGTTGAGAAACTGTAATAAATACATACATGTTCTCAGTGAGGTAATGTCAATAATAGACATACAGTACAACTGAGTCAGCTTCTTTCCTGTATTTAACCTTTTTGGGCAAAGTACTGTACAAACTGGTGTATAAAAACAAAACAAAAACAGAACACTGCACTCACTTTGTGTGGACAAGCTATTGTCCTGGGTGCATCGTCTTCTTTTACTTTTCTTGGCTTCATTCTGGAACAATTAAGTGGTCACATTGTTATAAACTGTTTACACAACATACTCCTGAAAAAGACCAACACTAAGATTTGTTTAATTATATTGTTTACATATTACATACAGTACCGCACTTACATAACATACAAAAGTTGGGAGTGTGCAATGCAGCATGTGCCGGATTAATCATATTAATTGTATTATGGCTTTCACATTCCTTTCACTGGCTTTTAGTGAAGGAAACCACTTTTAAACTGTATGAAAACATTTGTATTTAGTATGGCGCACTGAATTTGGCTTTCCACCATAAACACCAGCTTCAACACTTACCTAGCAAACTCTGCTAGCTGTTTGGGGTCTGACAGGTCAATGCCTGGGATGCCTCCGGGAGGAAGCTTCTTCCCTGTCATGTATTCTGAATAATCTGGAGGAGAATTTTCACCTGTGATTTGCTCCTCATGGTCTATGTCCTTCTTGTCATCTGAATGAGAGGGACAGATGTGTTGATGATTAAATAGCACCAGATCATGTGGAACGAGTTGATTAACGTTATTTAGTCTTTATCAGTCACCGCCACTCTTCCTGGTATCTCCTGTCACACTCGCGGTTACTTATTTACTGATAATAGAAAATGTTATGCGACATATTTGGGCTCAAAAGTCTCTATTCAAAAGCATATGCTCTGTGGGCATAGCCTGATACTTTGGAAAAATAAAGGATCCTAAAAATACTTTTCCCGATGTCTCATTATGGAGTGATTAAAGGGTAAACGTTAAGCGTTTCATTTTGTCACGTGACTTAATGCAATCTGCAAATATCGTGGAAATAATGGAGCTGAAATCGAAGACTGCCATGTTTACAAACACGTACCTTTCCAATATTCACAAATTTAATCCACAAATATCCAATTCGATAATTGAACATAATTGAAATGTTGGTATCGTCTCTTTATACACGTCACCTTTTAACACCAACACTATTACACTACACCAATATGGGTACATGCAACTCGTCTGAATTAAATAATATTTTCCATGGCCAGTTCAGAGTAACCACTTTTGGACACATGATCTACTTCGCTTGAACCATATGAACATATAAGGTCCGTTTAAACCCTTTAAAGCCGGAAGTGTCAAGTATGAGTGGTTCCTGAAGGCACCACATTAGTTGAACTGAACTGCGCCACAGCGGCCTAGCGGAGCCAGCTGCACTCGCTCCCACTCTTGCCGCCATCTTCGTCGGCCAAACAAACGCCATTTTTTCGGGCCGCCATACTTTCCAGACCGGGGAAATATGGCGGCGCCCATCGACACATAAAACATGGCTTCCCATAAAAACAAAAACATTTCAAATGAAGTTTAAGTCACTCAGGGTTGGGAAATAAGTCCTACTTTCGCGGAGGACAAGGCCTCAACTCGGCCTAGTCACACGGCACACACGCGCAGACAAAGCGAGGAACCAGCTTGCAGGAATTCATGTAGGATTCTGAACTTACCCGATGCCCACATAGTAACTGAAAACTCCCCCTCCAAAGTCTTGATCTGGACCTGCTTCTGTTCCCATTTTCTGCCCATTTCACCCCCGGCCATGTAGCTCTTTTTGCCCGATTTCTTTCCACTTCCAGCCCTCTTCATCCGGCCTGTCGTTGAGCTTTTCCCGGCGACTGTAACGAGAGTCTGTTCGATAAAGTCCTCCTCCACGGCGGGTACTGGGATGAGGATTTGGTCCTCAAAGCCGTCATCTGTGTGCAGTTCAGAGTCATCCTCGCCCACCACCTCTTCCCTTGTTTGCACCAAAATCACCTCTTGGTGTGGGTGAATCGAGTTTGGATCGTCCGTGTCAAGAGGCTGTAATGCGATCATAGGCTGGTGCTCACCGTCGTCTCCAACAACTGTTGTCTCGATTGTCTCTACTTCGATTTCGTGCAGTTCCACTATTTCCGCAGGCATTTCTGACCCGTCCGTTTCTATGTACAGGGTGTCCCCCGATGCCATGGTAAATGTTGTTTTTCCTTCTTGTGTGCTATTTTTTTTTTTTACACTCTTGCTTTCCCTTCTGTCTGCACTCGCCTTTCTCCTCCCTCTTCGGCCACAACTCTATACTACTGTACTCTCGTCGCCACAATGATCCAGTTTTGAAGTCTCGCGTGATTTGGACCCCAAACTCTTGTTAAAACCATTCACTGTATTAAAATGTTAAACGTTAAAACGTAGAATAAGGACTAGCATTTTATTTATTTTGTCGTATAATTCATGGTCATAAAATACTGAAATATTTACTGAAATAATTGTAATTGTGTATATTATAAGTTTTTCGTGGAAAAATTTGATTTTTTTAGTAGTCATATGAATCATAATATTTATTCTATTATATTCTCAAAATAATGTCTGACATCTGCTATGTATACTTGATGCTTTAATATACTTTTAAAATTATAATTATATAATTTATTATATAATTATAATTATAATGGTAATTGCAAATTAAAGTTGCATGTAGTTATTATTTTCATTACTGAATAATATGATGATTATTTGATTAACTAGGACTATATGGTCTACAAAATTGTGTAAGTTTGAAAATGAGTTTTCCCAGAGGCCAATAGTGACGCATTCAGATTGCTGGTTTTGTCTGAGCAAGAGTCCAAAAACCAAAGATATTCCATTTAGCCTACAATAATGTATTTGTATCTGTATTTTGTATGGAAAATGACTGAATTGATTTATCAATAGAATTGAAATGGATTCAGAATTGTCAAATAGATGTAAATCAAGTTATTTATATATGAACCTAAGGGTGCAAATTAATGCACTTTTTCAGCTTAGCCCTTATATGCAAAAAGACAATTTGGAAAACCACTAGCTTACCATATGGTGGGAATGGTGGGTTCATTTTTTACATATTGAAAATCCCCCAAAAATATACAGATATTTTTATGGGACATAATCCAAAATGTTTTATGTATTATCAATAAACAAATTGTAGAACCAGTTGTCTGGACTGTATTTTCCTTTTGCACTACCAGTTAACATTAATGCTATCCCTCTAATATAGGCCTATTTAAAGAAATAATGTAAAGATGCAGTTGCATCCATTTTAGCAGGTGCACAGCCAGCTTTGTCCCTCCCTCACTTACGTCGGGGCGGAGCTTGTGTTCGCACCGGGCAGCTTCAGCCTACAACCTACAACCTACAACCTGTGCAAGTGGGTGTGCCCCGATAGTGTGTTAATGACTCACATTACGCCACAGTCCCTCATTCACAGACAGGCTTGTCATGGGGAAGACAGGTGGAAGAGACGACTTTGAATGGGTCTACAATGACCAGCCGCACACTTCAAGAAGAAAAGAAATTTTGGGTAAGAATTTTTTTTTTTTTTTTTTTTTTAAAGCGTTATTAGCGAATCTGCCTCGTTAAATTTCGGGTTAGCTTGAGTTAATTTTTTCTTTTTGTCTGACCAGCGTACTAAATGGTAGCCGGTTAAACCTGTTCACTAGCTGTTGCTTAACAAGCCACAGGTCCACAATGTAAGCTGGAGAATTGACATTCCTCGAAAGGTAAACACAATTTTGTGTTTTCTCTTAAATATTGATGGAAGTTAGACAATCCTTGTGAGTAAACATATAGTTTAAACTCCCTTTTAAAACCGCCGATTTTTTTTTTTTTTTGTAATTCAGCGCACATGGATGCCAGAGTTAAAAGAACAGTATAATAGATATACAAAAATGGTCTCTAATATTTGAAAGCATATTAGTATTTTCATGACGTTGAAAACTCACTGAGGATTGACCTGTTCTTTTTATGTAAACCAATCTGCCTCTCGGTCATCTTTTTCCCCTGACTGGGGTGACAACAACAGCATGTTGATAACAGGTGCAACTGACAATGCCCCTGGGCTTGCCAGGTAACAAGACACATTCCCGACTCATGACAAAACACGGATGCAATGCTATGCAGGAAGTGAGAAGAAAGGCTTTGTGAGAGTTAGGGGATCAGGGTGGATCCCTGAAAGAATAACCCATTCACCAAAACCGCCTTGAACCACACCTGTTATCATTAGTTGATTAATGCAAGATAATATTTATGTAAATGTGGATTGTGTCTATAGATCCATCTTATTATCTTTTTTCAAGGATATGAAATCTGTATTAAGAACAGTCATTGTTGGTAATCTGATTTAAATCATGTAACTTATCTAAAAGTTTCTGGATTAACAAGATAGGTTGAAACCTGTTGATGCATATTTGTTGCTGGCTTTGTCCAGCAGTCACATGGCTGCAGGTGATGGGCTGTTTGACACCTGAGTCATGAATTATTGAAGTTGTTTTAATTATCCTCTGCCCTGCCCTGATGGGAGAGGCAGGAGGGTGCGAGTGTCGGACGTCATGTTTTTTCTTGTGTTAATGTGTAGAGGAAGGCTAGCTCATCGAGAAAATCAGGGTCTTCAAGGTTGGAATAGAGAATCCATCAAATTCCTCTTGCCTGATCTTCTGTTGTTTTCTGCATGACCCAGTCTATGGGGAGATTCAATAATGGAGTTGACATTACACATCCCTGGTGGACTCAGATTCCGCTGCAAAGCTGGTTTTGTTTGCCCCCAAAGTGCAGGGAAAGCCGTTGTAAAACTGTTGGAGGATATTCACAATATGAGAGGGGGATACCATTTTGTGATGGATGCTATCAAAAGCCTTATGGAAGTCGATGAAGTCTATGTATACGTTAGTGGTATAGTCTTGTTCACCCTGCAGTATTTCATCTACCGTCAAACAGTGATTTTGCAGAATATCTTTCCAGGACAAAAGTGTGAAAGTTATTTGGTACTTTAATGATCAGGTATCTTCCTTTCCAACCAGATGTAAGTAAACAGTGGGTGGAAGATGTCGGCAGCCAATTCTGGATCAGCTCTGAAGAATTCTGGATTTAAGTTGTCAGCACCTGGGGACTTCCAATTTTTTAATGATTTGATGGCTTCAAAATTTCCCTTTTTTTTTGGAGGGTTAATGTTGATGTCCAGGTCTTTGGTAGTTTTATCTTAATGGTTGTAGAGGGAGATCTGTATGTTGAGAACCCCTCTGAAGTGTTCTATCCACCTTTGTCTCTGTTTTCAACTTCAGCTTGATGCCCGCTGTTAAAAGGTCGTGATTAGTGGCGGCATTAGGTCCCCTGTGGACTTCTCTCAGCGAGTCTCTCAACTTATGTTTGCTAATCAGTTGAAAATCAATTTGGTTCTTATCTCTAGCTCTGGACAATACATGATTTAGCTGAAACTTTGAGGCTGAAATCTTTTTAAAGGTACTGGTGTGTGAACATAAGCTCAATGAAATGACTTGTCTCTCTGACATGGTGAAACTGAAATCCAGTGGTGGCTTTGCAGCATGTTGTTTGTGGAACAAACAGATTATTTTATGATGTCTGGTTACTGATTTAACCTTATACCCTGTGAGTGGGCAACAATGTATGAACAAAATGACATATTGGAGGTGAGTTTAACTCATACAATTTGCAAAAAGAATATTAACTAAATATTATGTTGTAGCTGTTTCTTGATAAATTATTGTTTTAAAATTGTTGACTGTTGTGGGGTAGTAAGGAATTCCACTTGGTTAAACATTAACTAAATTAAATGGGAGATCTGCATGCAGCAGATACACTACTGAAAGGCTCCAGGTGTTGTTAACCTTTAAGTTAGCAAGGTGAGCCCAATTTGCATAGATCGATTACACAAATGAGCTGAAACCAAAGAAGCAGGCAAGATTTGCATGAGCCACTACCCAATGGTGCATGACCATCTTTCATCTAATGCATGCTGGGATCAGCTCCTCAACCCCTGTGATAGGACAAACCCCTTACAAGTCATTTTCATCAAATCTCTTGAACTTGGTAGGCTTTAAGGTGTGGCCAGTGTAACAAACCAGGCCCTGTATGTCCTAATGAGTAGATAAAGTTGTAAATATCTTATGAACTAGATATTTTGGTAACGTTTTTGAACGCCCCCTTGTATCTCCGTGAGTTTCATGTCCCTCAGCAAAACAACACCTCTGCCAATTAAAAAAATATTCCTGTCAGCAAGCTCCTCCCAAGAGAGAGGCTCGTACCATACCACAGGCTTGATTGTGTTCTTTGGGATACACGGTATCGTGTCTCAGTAATAGTTGAGACCAAGCTTTTGAAAACAACGGCGATGGAGTCCTGCTAAACTTTCTTTACTGGATTCATGACAGACATTTTAGTTTCTTTACATTCTACTTTGTTCTAATAAAATATTTAATTAATTTGTTACTTTTTCTGTCTGCTTCTCTTCTCAGCCAAATATCCAGAGATCAAGTCTCTGATGGGTCCAGACCCCCAGCTGAAGTGGGTGGTATCGGGCATGGTCCTAACCCAGCTCCTGGCTTGCTACCTGGTGCGTGACCTGTCCTGGAAGTGGATCTTCTTCTGGGCTTATGCTTTCGGAGGCTGCATCAACCACTCCCTGACTCTGGCTATCCATGACATCTCTCACAACGTGGCCTTTGGCAACAAGCTGGCGAAGTGGAACCGCTGGTTTGCCATGTGGGCCAACTTGCCTATCGGGTTGCCTTACTCCGCCTCCTTTAAGAAGTACCACATCGACCACCATCGGTATCTGGGTGGTGACCAGCTGGATGTTGACATCCCTACAGATGTTGAGGGATGGTTCTTTTGCACCCCGGCCAGGAAGGTCCTCTGGCTCTTCCTCCAGCCCTTCTTTTATGCCCTTCGCCCATTGGTGGTCAACCCTAAGCCAGTGGGTCAGCTTGAGATCCAGAATGCAGTTGTTCAGCTCACAGTAGACTTAATTATCTACTATCTATGGGGGCTGAAGCCCATTGTTTACCTAATTGCAGGTTCTATCCTGTGTATGGGACTACATCCTATCTCTGGACATTTCATAGCTGAGCATTACATGTTCCTGAAGGGACACGAGACATATTCTTACTATGGACCACTGAACTCAATCACCTTCAACGTCGGATATCACATGGAGCACCACGACTTCCCGAGCATACCTGGCAGTAAACTACCTCAGGTGAGACTGTGTTACTGTGATAAATCACGACTACATTTTCCAACAGGTAAAGTCTTGAGTCATTTTTTCCCCCTAGACTTATTAGTTGAGCGGTAGAGAATGAGTATGGTTGCAACACTTGAAACACCAGCAGGTGTGCCCAGATAAGATGGGACTCTCTTGTCTTTCAGAGTCTAATAAAAGGTAGAATTCCACATTATATTTTTTCCATTGAGCAAATATTTATCTGATGAAAGGCCAGGCTTTGTAACTGATTAACTGCCTTGCCACCACTACAGTGGGAAGAGATTTAGTGTGATACCCGCCTTTTGATGCAGCTGACGCCTGCTTTTGTTAAACGGTTTGTTTGAATGTTCTTTAGTTTAAGAGCTAGTTTGGTTCTCAACAGAGAGAATATGACCTTTCTTTAGATTAGAATAATCAGGGTTTTTATTTTTATTGAGTGATTACATTTTCAGGATTTTTTTTTTTGTAGAAATGTCACTTTGGATCTAATTCCAAAAAAGTTGGTACGCTGTGTTAAACATGAATAAAAACAGAGTGCAATTATTTGCAAATTCCTTTTCGACCTACATTCAACTGAATAGAGCACAAAGACTTTGTTTTTTGTAAATATACACTCATTCTGAATTTGATGCCTTCAACACTTTTCAAAAAAGTTGGGACAGGGACAACAAAAGACTGGAAATAAAAAACACCTTTTTGGAACATTCCACAGGAAAACAAGTCAATTGGTAACAGGTGATATTATCATGGTTGTGCATGAACATCCTCGAAAGGCTCAGTGGTTCACCATTTTGTGAACATCCTCGAAAGGCTCGGTCATTCACCATTTTGTGAAAAACTGCGTTGGTAAATAGTTCAACACTGTAAAACAAACTGAATGCTCACGACCTTTGATCCCTCAGACAGCATGGCATTAAAAACTGACATGACTGTATAAAGGATATTACTACATGGGCTCAGGAACCATTGTGAAAAGTGCAAAGTGAAAGCCATATACTGTATCGACAACATCCAGAAACGCCGCCGACTCCTCTGTGCCCGAGCTCATCTGACATGGACTGATGCAAAGTGGTAAAGTGTGCTGTGGTCTGACTCATGAGACTAAATCTCATATTGTTTTTGTTACTCATCCACGTCAAGGAAAAGGACCATCCAAATTTATAGCAGTTCAAAAGCCAGTGTTTGGAATGGTATGGGGGTTTATAAGTAACTTGCACATCTGTGAAGGCATCATTAATGCTGAAAGGTGGAGCGACATATGCTGCCATCCAAATGACGTCTTTTTCATGGACGGCCCCGCATATTCCAGCAAGACGATGCCAAAGCCACATTCTGCAAGTGTTACAATGGCGTGGCTTTGTTGTGAAAGAGTGCGTGTAGTAGTACTAGTGTACTGTCTCCCATCGAATATGTGTCGCTCATTATGAAGTGCTAAAGACAGAAAACTTCCAACAATTAGTCCCTTAACACTTAATGTTTTTTATGTGATATGACACAGTGGTAAATATGCCCGTCCCAACTTTTTTGGAATGTATTTCAGACATCAAATTGATAGTGTACATTTACAAAAACAACAAAGTTTGAACATTAAATATATTGTCTTTGTACTGTATTCAATTGAATATAGGTCAAAGGATTTGCAAATTGCATTGCATTCTGTTTTTATGTCCATATTACAGTGTCCCAATTTTTCTGGAATCAGGGTTGTAGGAATAAAATGTCATTTTGTTCTCCAAATTGCGCCAGGTATTGCATTGACAGACCTTTTATTAGAAGAAACTGTGCAATGTGTTTCCTAAACATCATTGTAATGTCAGCTTCTATGAGTCTTTCTTTCCCTGTGGTGCTTCTGACACTTTACATCTGCGATTTAGATGTCATGTAATATTGATGTACAGTTTACATTACTTATTTTTTATTTCTCACTTGTAATGTTTTCTTTTTATTGTCCAGGTCAAGCAAATCGCAGCAGAATATTATGACTCCCTGCCTCAACACACTTCCTGGACCAGAGTATTATGGGACTTTGTGTTTGACGACAGCATCGGCCCATATGCCAGAATCAAACGGAAGTACAAGCTAAGCAAGCAGGGATAGATTTATGACTATGTTCTTCCTTTAAACAGGAATGTGAATTTTAGTTGTTAAAAATCTATGGAGCACTATGAAATACATTCTATTCTGTAGTTTAAAAGTTAAATGTTTGTTCACATCCAGTGTGTGGTTGTCACTGTAAGTAAAATTTCTGTGTTGGAAATGTTGGACATGCATTATCATCATATCATCTTGAATCCATCAGGAAATGGGAAGAGAATTCAGATACAGCTATATGGCGTCATTACTACATTTCCTTTTATCCAGAAGGAAAAATGGTGATGAAAAGATATTTTTGTACCTGTAGTTGGAGAGAGGCAAATGACAGCATTCAAAGAAAAACAAACAACTCATAATTAATATAGGAAAGTAATGGTCGTATACATTCTCATGAGGTTTTACAGATGTCACTAGCTCTGTGGTCTCCTTTTCCTACCTATAACCATCACACCAGGCTTTTTCTTTGAGCCTGAAAGTCAAGGCTCTTGGTTTACCTCATAAATTTCACATCTGTCATGCAAAACAGTGCTGAGATGGAAAATGATCATTGAAACTTGCCTTACAGTAAGAAGAGCCTTTTTCAGTGAGGCCCCATTCTGCTTGTTTGCAGCCTTATTGTGCTGGAAATTGTTTCATTACATCTACAGGGAGTGGACAAAAGAACAGAAAAGCCTTATAATGTAAAAAGAAAAAGTTCCAGTGGGAGTCTCATAATGTTTGGTGTTATTTATATCTGTCAGAGGTGCTGAATTAACAGAGTGGTCATTTCATGTTGGTCAGCAAATATCCTGTTAAGTCTCTCACTCAGTGTTAAAATCATTTTGTGACTTCTGGTCCTCCTACTCATTCAATTTATCCATATTTGGCCTCGTGAGTTAAGAGATTGCCACATTTCATTATTTTTCGGTGGTCATGACCAATGTACCAGTGACTCTGAGTCCCCTATGCCAGTTTCAAAGGGACAAATATAAGACTCAATTGTCATGTTGATTTTCATCCAAGGCAACACAGAAAACTGACCCAAATGTTCACTTCACACTAAAGAAAACCAAATAAGCAAAGAGGAGCAGTGGTCACAAGTAGTCCCTGAACTTCACTCAAAAAGTCACAAACTACAGCAAATCAACACTTCAGAGTTATGTATAAAAACATTACAAGCTAAAGAAAATTACTATTTACTGCAGTGCTATTGTATTGTATGGTGTTTGTATTGTGTCCACCCACTGTATGTACAAATTAAACTAAATGTGTTGTGAACATCTTTGTATTTAAAATCACTTTACTATAACATAAGAACAAACGATCTTTAGAAGAAAAAAACTACTAAGCGCTTGATTTTCCATCTCCTGTCTGTTTTGTGTTAACCTGGTGTGACCTTTTTCTTTTATTTGAACGTGGTTAAATATACCTTAAAGGTGGAAAACATTTAAACTTCCACGATTCCACGGGCACGATGAGGCCCATGATCCCACATCCAAATGGGGGGGGGGGGGGGGGGGGGGGGGGGGGGGGGGGGGGGGGGGGGGGGGGGGGGGGGGGGGGGGGGGGGGGG
>JBBPCS010000374.1:7586701-7599191 GCA_037974645.1 Hollardia meadi | reverse complement strand
ACACACACACACACACACACACCTCTACTGCGAGACTATCTCCTCCTCTCTCCTCCTCATACTTACTGCTGCTGGCCATGGGGGCCTGCTGGGGGACTGGGGAGGGGGTCTTCTTGGGCGAGCCCCCATCAGAAATGGCAGTGTAAGAGGGGGGTGAGGAGGAGGAGGAAGAAGTGGTGGTAGTGGGGGGCTGGGCCTGCTGGTAGTACACCTGCTGCTGCTGTTGTTGTGGCAGATGCTGTTGCTGCTGAGGATGGAAGGTGGATGCATATTGGGGCTGGTGGCTGGGGGCGGGGCCTGGGGCAGTCTGGCCTATCAGAGGAGGCAGGGGGACAGCCTCGCAGTACTGTGGGGTGAGTGGCAGGTGCTGAGAATGAGGAGAGTAGGAGTCGTCTGGTTGGCCGTTGGACTGAGGGTGGGCCTGGTGCTGGGGGTACTGGTGAGGGCCTGTCACGGTGCTTGGGTCAAGAGGTGGGGGCTTCATCCTAGTGTTCAGGGGTGGGAGGGGGTGAGCCATCGGCAGGACAGGCTGTGGGGGCAAACCCTGCTTCACAGGCATGGCCATCATAACTGGAGGGGAGGAGGAAGGGGGCATCTGGGCGTACATTTGCTGCAAATGGGAGGCAGACCAGGTGCCATGTTTAGGGGGGAGTATGATATCTTGTTGCTGGAGTTGTTGTTGATGATGGAGGTGGCGGGCTGCTGTGGGGGGAGACAGGGGGATCTGACGGACCTGTCGGCCCTGGGTGGTCACTCCTGCCTGGACTGGGGAAAAGGCTGAGGCGAGCGAGGTGGAGAGCTGGGAGGAGAGCTGGGCCTTGTCCCTAGCAGCCCCCACCTCTTTCTCCTGAGAGGGAGAGGAGGAGGCAGAGGAGGGAGGGGAGGAGGACGCCACGCGGACGTAGGAGGGTGGCAGTGTGCTAGCCCTGTACTGTCTGTACTCTGGAGGAGTGTCTGGGTGGGTGGGTGGGTTGGAGACTTTATATTGGAGAGTGGAAACGACTGTGATGGGCAGAGAGAGAAAGACAGAGAGGGAGGAGAGAAAGGAAGAGGAGATGCAGACGAAGAGGAGGACGAAGGAGGGCAACAAACAAAGGAAAACAGAAAAGAGAAAAACGTGAGAAGAATGAAAAGCAACCAACTGAGCAACCAAGCAAGTAAAGATGAGAAAATCAGGAGCAATCCAAAAAACAGAAGCCAATAGCAAATAAGAAAGAATCAAAATATCATAAAAAGAACAAGCAGCAGAATGCAACATGACTGAGCCATGGTCAGAAAGCATGTGACATTTCCCCCCAACAGTAGCTGGAAGAAAGAGATGGCAATAAAGCATGTTGCAGGGACAGGGGCGGGGGGAGGGTCCTTGTATTGCCACTGACAGCAGGGACAAAGGGGGATGTTTAAGTCTGTATGTGCATTTAAAGGGGCAGACTTGAACATTTATATGTGTGCATGGATAAAAAAAAGCACAAGGGCAAACAGACTGGGGAGTAGTGGTTGAAACTAAGATGGGAAACACTAAGACAAACCACACTGGGGAAGCCTGTTCACCTCTAGGAACCTACCGTATTAAGAGTCTGGAATCTCTGGTATTTATTAAGATGAAATCACCTGCTTGCAGTTGGAAAGTAAAGTGTGCTCTGCCAGACCCATTATTGACAATTTCCCTCGTTAAAAAACAAACAATAACATAGCAGAGCAAATATTTGCTCCCGTGTAGGGTTGTTAATTGACTACTGGAGCGTGCTGCGAGGCTTTTCTGTTGACTTTTAAAATTTTTTTTATATAAAATGTGTGCGTAGCTAGGAGCGAGCACTATATGAGCCATCGAGTTATTTTGGTCTCCGCAGCAGTGTGTGAAAGTGTGTGTGTGTGTATTAACACGGCTGGGTGTGGGTGTGTTTGTTTAAGCCTCACCTGATCCTGATGTTCGTCGCTCCCTCTCCTTGTGTGCCTGCATCTGATGTTGCTCCATCATCCTATGAATTGCAAGGATGTCACTGCTCTTAAAGCTGTAATTTTTTAGAGTTTAATACGACTATCTCTGTTTAACACTATCATCTATGATTAACAGACCAGAACATTAGCAGCTGCACTAACCTTAAATTAAGATCTGAATGTGTTTTTAAGACCAGTAGGAGCAGCATGACGCTTTGTTTTGTATTTCCAGCTAAAATGTCTTGCTCCACATGCTCAGAAGCTTAATTTTATATGTATTAATGTTTTTCTGTGCAAAGATAGCATCATGTATGCTCTTGTATACAGCCTTTAGAAATCATACCGCCTCTGTGCCTCACTTTCCTCTGAGGAGGGCCCATTTTGGCGCTGGACGACTGGACCTGAAAAACACAGGGTGGAAAAATGATCCACCACTTAATACAATACAAACAGTATTAATCTACACATCAGACAAGCTGTTTATAAGGAAGGACAGTTACCCCTTAAACTTCAACCCTTTCTCTTCTTGTTGTCTCTTCATTTTGTCTAAACTCATTGTTTCACTTCTTGTTTGTAGTCACTCTTTCCCTCTCCCTTGCTTCTTCCTTGTTGCTGATCTTTCTGTTCTCGGGGTACAGATATCCCTCTCTTCTTCAATGTTGTCATCCTCTCCATCTTTTTATTTCCCGTTTCTTAAAAGACCATCTTCTGATGCTCAGTGTCTCTTTTCTTTCTATGTTTATCCCTAATTTTCATCCTTTTTTCTACTTTTTTTTCCTAACCCACCTGTCCCCTCCTATACCATGCAACTTTTGTTTGCTACATACAGTATTTTACAGCATAAACTTCTGAACTTTGTATCTTTGTTTCTATTAGCGATGTGCCTTTATAGTTCCACCCTTCAAATGTTGTTGTCTTGTGTCTTTCTGGATTGCTTGGAGAATTCAATGCACGTAACATCTTTCAGTCTTTGTACAAAATGTGTGAGATGAATGGGGAATAATCGTGTGAGCAAGCCCTCTAAATTATGATCATCCTCTATAAAACAGTCCCAGTTCAGAGTGCAGGAAGCTGAATGAACAGAGCACAACAGGCATCATGTGAGGTACTTTGCCCCACAGAGCCAACAAGCTGTTTATAATGTAATTTGCTCAACATGCTGCCAGCCACAGGAATTTCAAGTGTAAACCACAACAGATGTAAGAGGGCCTGATAATTAGATTAACATAAACTACAGTACGATAATGAATGGCATTGGTATGCAATAAAATTCTGCCAGTAAAAGATCAAGATCAACAAGTCAACATTCTTTCAGGAAGTTACCATCAGCCACATTATCATCACTGTTTAGCACTTTGCTTGTTCGTAAAGAGACCCACAACATTTGTGTTATCTTTGACTTGATACTCAGGAGACTGAAGAGGTGCAATCCTGCTTTGCACAACTATGACGGCTAACCAAGATCAGGATGTTCCTTTCCTCCGTGCACGCTAGCATTTAGCTTGTTGACTGACTACAGACAGTGTTCAGCCTGTTGACTGTGTCTGGAGCATGGGGGTGGTGGATGGGTCCACGGGAGCAGTCAACACACGGCGGAGTGGTGGCTTCAAAGTGCTGTTTTTTTAATAAAGTGATTTGTTGAATACTTTTTACTTGAGCCTTCTGTTTTTTCACATTCATTGTAATTTTGCATCAAATGTTTCCTTTTGATAGAGCTTTCAATATATATATTGTGAAGGTGTTTGGCTAAAATGTGACTCAAATTATTACCATTAATAGATTACATACTATCAAACTTCAATTATTTTAATCAATCAATCAGGGTGCAATTGAAAGTTAGCAAATTAAGAGTGCTTTTGGAAAGATGACAAGCTTATACACTAAATAGTCAATACAGTGGAGCACAATGTCTTAATCAACCATCTGAAAAGCTACGTTGGCAATGCGGCACTGGATCGGTTCATCTCCTACTTGTCAAACTGGTCCTGTCTGTAACAGTAATTCTTAGAGATGCCTCCTCCTCTTCTAATCCTTTATTTTGTGGGGCTCCCAAAGGATCCTGTGTAGACATGCCATTGATTTCCGTTGCTACGTGGATGACACCCAGTTGTATATTTCGATAAAGCCTGGCACTAAAGATGCATCCTGCATTTTTTCCTGCCTTAATTAAAAATTTGATGTCCAAAAATTTCCCACAACTAATGATTCCAAATCAGATGTGATTATAATTATCCCCTGTGGGCACAGTACTGGTAGCATTAACGCTCTCTCCTCTAGTCTGGGTGCCTTATCTAGCAATGTTCGCAAAAAAGGCCCGCAACTTTGGTGTTATCTGTGACTCATGATATCGTGATGTCTGTGTTATTTTTTGATGCTCAGTGACTAAATCGGTGCAAACCTGCTTTGCACAACTGAGACAGCTAACCAAGATCAGGTCATTCCTTTCCTCTGCAGACTTAGAAAAACCATGCTTTTATCGCATCCAGACTTGACTATTGCACTTTATTCTGGAATTAGCAGGCACAATATAGCTGATACATGCACTAAGAGAAGCGACCACATTACTCCCATCCTTGCTGCCCTTCACTGGTTAGCTGTGAGTTTCAGATTTTTTTTCCTGCTTGTTTTTAAAGCCTTGAATGGTCTGGCTCCTTCCTGTATCTGTGATTTGTTAACCCCCTATGAGCCTGATCGTTGCTTGAGAGCCCCTGAACCTCTGCCTGGGGGTCTCAGGCAGGAAAACCCAGTTTCCTCTTTTAAATCTCTTCTTTAAACTCACTTTTATCATATGGTTTTTGTTTAACTGGTGGTATTTATTGTTGTGAATCATATTGCTTTTACTATATGTTTTATTGTAAAGCACTTTATTATTATTATTATTATTATTATTAATACAGTACAGACTAATGCACACTTGAATCATACAAGTTAAATAACTTTAATGCATTTTATTTACTTAATAGTCACATTTTTTGTGATATTTTTCCTGCTCCTCCTCGACACATTTGAAATTCTGGCCTATATAAATAAAACTGACTTGCCTTTTGCCCAAAACACTTAATGTGTTTTGTTGTCATCATGCAGTAACTTACTAAGCATGCTAACTGCGGGTATCACTGGCTGATAATGACATACTGCCACAGCTGACCTGGTTGGTAGATTTCTTTTGTTGCCCTACTGTAATGAGAAGCGCAGGAAAAAAAAGGTGAGGCATTGAAGAGGCCTTGTTTCCCTGGCTCCTTGACACTGCCCTGAACTTTGCTCGTTGGCTCATGGTAATTATGTGCTCCGCTGACAAAGCTGCACATTAAATTTGGCAAATATGCAGTGGTAAAAGGGAGTTTATGGGTGAGAGCAGAAATGCTTGCATGCTTTCTGTTTATTTATTGACATGTTTTTTAGTTGTATTTGTTTGCACCCACAGCAATATTAGTTACAGAGGCATAAATCTCCAAGAAATAATTTAAGAATATAAAGATACAACAAAAACATGATGTGCTGCATGCACCTGCTGACTTTTCACAACCTGGCAATTATCACCCGCTGTTGTGCTGCACTGCATGTGGGTCAGTGCATGTGTATGTGTGTGTGTGTACGGTAAATGCCTCTGGCTGTTGTTGCCGTGATGAAGGTCAGAGAACAGGAAGCCCAGGGAACAAGAGGGCCTGATCAGACTTGTCAGCACTTAGCATCCGAGTTAAGGAGACCAATGGGGTGTGTGTGTGAGTTATTTTAATGTGATCAAAGAAAAATAAACTATTCCTCCCGCTAGTACTCAGTCATTCTTTCTTTAAACACAATGGATTTGCCACCTTCACTTGAAAATGACACGTCTTCAAGTCTTCTCTGAGTTTTATTCTGATTTGCTCTCTCTTATTCTGAATCTCTCTGGATATCTGGTGTGGTAATACCACTTTTCAAATCTCCTGGTCTGACCAGATTTTCAGGCTTTCCTTCTCCTTCCCTCACACACCTATATAAAAAAAATCATTGAAAAAAAAAGCCTCCATATGCGATACAAAAGAAGAAGAAACAATTCTGCTCCATCTGTATTCTTTTTTTGGACTTTTCTCTTGTAGCAAAATATTGGAAGAGGATGTCACTCTTTGGTTGAACAGCTAACAACTCATAGTCATCTGAGGACTGCTTTTTTTTGTAATAGGTCATAGCCTGAAAAGTTGGAAGACAGTGATTTGATATTTTATACTGTATAGTATTTCATAAGCCTATCATATGTTTTTAATGTAATTTTTTAATCTAAAGTGGTCAGTTGTCAAATAAATATAGTGAGAATAAAAAGTACAGTATTTACAACTTAATTGTAACAGTTTAGAAATAGAAACTAACATAAAATGAAAATACTCAAGTAACTTACTAAAGTAAAGGAGTAAATGTACTAAGTTACTTTTCACCAATGTAAACAACACAATGCACAATTAGATATACATCTCTCTCTTGTTCACTGTAAGAAAACGGCTGCTGCTCAACTTATGTTAGCATGAAAACATTCAATTTATTTCCCTCAACACTTACGGAGTATGATGATGGCGGAAGAAACCCTTCTGAGGACACCAGGTGAAATCTCTGGAGTCAGCATGATGAGAAACTTACTCAGTACTGTATGATATTCTCTATGTAACTACTTCTTTAAGCACGAAATAACATAAGAAACGTGGTTAGGTAAGTAAGGAAGGAAGTGTTTCCCATGAACAGAGAAACTTTTTCCTGGCACGATGAGGCCCATGATCCCACATCCAAATGCCCCCCCCCCACCCCCCCCAAAAAAGGAGGGCTGCCATGTGAGCATGGTGGGGTAAGCCATTAAGGCTCCATATGGGATATTTTAGCCACCAATAGAGTCGCAAGGATGGGATGGGATGACCACAGTAAAACACTCATAGATATTCTCTCACGCACGCACGCACGCACACAGATGAAGATATTGCATAGATGGTTGACACAGTCCATTGTGTTTGTTTGAATGAATTTACTTCCAGCTTTTAAATCAGAAGGTAGTTGAGAGCGGACAGAGCGGATAGAATGCAACAACTGATATTCAACCAAATCCTTCCTGCAAAGACACATTTAGCTTTCATCACATAGGCCTACCATTCACTGTCTGCACATTCTTATCTAAATAAGATTTGCATATTGCCAGAGCAACCCCCTTAATTATTTTCACATTGCTACCATTATCAAGTTCAACATTTCATATATAGAGAGGGGAGTCATCATGGAAACAAACCACTATAATAAATGTACCACCATTTGTACTTATTTTCCAAACCAAATAAAAACTAATTCATAGAGATGAGGGTTTCATGCATACTTGGGAGGTTCACAAAGCATAGGATGACTAATATATAGTACTACATTGTATCTAGGTAAAACCAGGTGGCACATTTACAGTTTTCGGCCTGTTTTGTGAATGATCCCCAAGTTTCAGTGATATCACACATCTGAACAGGTAGAGAAGCGTGTACCTCAGTCGAGCAGACTGTTATTGTGTGTGATTTGATTAAATGCCAAAAAATAGACTGAAGGTTAGATGCACAACACCAGTATAAACAAGGTCATAAAAAGCCTGTTTTTTGTTTTTAAATACGCCAGTCAAGGGCAGGTGAGTCTGCAGCACCATTATACCCATATTGTGCTTGTTATCATCAATAGTTAGGGCCAAACTAAAAACAAACAAACATAGAAAATATAAAAGGCTGACATAAATGGTGTGCAAGATTCCTTTTTCCTTCTATAATATCAATAAAATACTCATTGTCATCAACAGCATCATCATTATCACCACAGTTTTTAAATAATAAAACAGTAAAAACTTAGAAAACAAAAATATTTTCTTCTTAAGACTTGGACTGAACAGAGAACAAAGAGTTGCAACACTGGGCTGACTGAGTCTATAGGTGCACAGAGAGGACCACGACACCACACTCAGCGCGAATGTCCGTCCATTCCTCAATTCATCTTTCAGTATATTTTTTTAATCCTCTGTTTGAGTTCGTTAGTCCTCTTCAACTTTCTTTATCCATCCTCCCGTTTCTTCTGCTCCTCTCTCTCACAAACCCAAATTTCTCTCTTCTTCTCTGTTCCTTTCTTCCATTTTCGCTGTCCAGCAGACTCAAATGTTGGCACAACGTCTCTGCAACTTGCATCGCAGCATGGCAAGCTCACAGAAACATTGAGAGAACATTCCCTGGTCCTCGTGTCTGTGCATCTGCATGTCCATCCTCCTCCAGCTCCTCCTCTCGCTCTCCTCCTACCGTTGCTCAGATGAGATTAGGATGTGCCGATTCTGCCGATTTCTTGTCTGATGGCTGCAAGAAGAGAATGCAAGGTTTTGCAAGGCATTTGCTTGCATCAAACGTGGGAAAAATTTTCAAAGAGATTTTAAAAAGTTAAAGATGTCGATAATATCGTTATTGTGAATTCATTTGGTCGTGATAATCGTGTAGTGAAAATCTGATATCAAGACAGCCCTAATGTTAGGATTTCACTCCAAATGGTAACATTTTGCTGCCAGGGAGTTGTAAAAACTAGTGTGTGCCAAGTATTAACATGCTTTGCGCCCCCGGATAGTGCAAAGAACTTTATGAGCATTGCTTACCATTGATGATTTCATCTTTCACCTTATGCAACTCACGTACAACTTCATCCAAAATTTCCTGCAAAGCAAGACTCGCTTGTGAGTTCACAGTGTGTAAAATTGTTAGTCTGCACAGTACAAAACCCATAAAATCATTTATTTATACCAACCTGTTTCATCCTGTCAAATTCTGTGTCTGCTTCACTAGTGCTGCCGATGGGTCTCACTCTGCAACACAAAAGGATAAGTCGATTTACACACACATTTAAGGATTATGTGTCGTTGAAAGGGGTTTTGTTAAACGTAACCACAGCATTTCTGTTACTTGCACCCAGATGGCTTCATGCTAAACTCCCTGTGGTTAATACAAGTTCAAGTCAGAGTACACTCCCTTTACTCCTCCCCCTCTCATCTACAGACCTGGACACCAGAGAGGACTTCTCTGCAGAGTTGGATCGTTCCCATGGCTTCTTCACAGCATCTGGCGAGGGGGGAAAGAAGAAATTACATTTCAACACACAAGATATCTTATGGAATCTTCCAGCTGTGTTATACAGTATGAAGCTCTAGTTAAAGTTCACTCCAGAAGACTATTCTTTTGCATATTCCTCATACCGTCCTGTCATTCACTCCTCTCACTCATAATTCCTTGCTGTCATTGTCCGGGGCTCATTTATCCAATAGCACAGCGACACAGCTTCATCATTAGCCTAAAGACTCCCCATAGAGTCTAAGCACAAAAGACTTTTGACAAGACTTCATTTTCACATATCATCTGCTGTAACAAACATCTTGACTTCATTCACTTGTCTCTCCTGATTGAAATAATATTCTGGTGAGTAGGCTGTTCCGTACCTGTTGAGTTCTGCTGACCTGGCCCTCGACCACCAGAGTCATCCTGCATGTGAGAGAGAAATTGATTATCAATACCCAACAGTCCAAACCCCAAAAAGTTTGATTTAGAATCACATCTTAAAGGAATAGGTCAACATTCTGGGAAGTACATTTATTCTCTTTCTTGGCTGCAGTTACATTGGAAGATCGATATCACTCACAAATCTGTTTGCTAAACCACCAGCACCTCTTGAAGTCAACAATTAACATGTTATTAAAACAGCACATTATCATTTTCAGTTTCATGTTTTTTGTACAGAATAAACAAATTAAATACAATGTATTAATAAGCAAACTTTACAGGGGCTTGTAAGTGGATTTTGTTACCACTGGACCGAGCCAGGCTAGCCGTTTCCCCTGTGTCTTTGTGCTAAGCTAAGCTAACCGGCTGCCAGTTCCAGCTTCATATTTAATAGACAGACACGAGAGTGGTATCAATCTTCTCATCTAACACTAACAATTTCCTAAAATGTCAAACTATTGCTTTAGACTCACTTCATCAGGTTTCTCTGAAGCTTTCCGTCTATGAGAGGGGGGAAAAAAAACATGAGTTGACAGTGAGATATACGCATTTCCTTTTTTAGATAAACATTTACTGCAAGTGAAGCAGAACCGAGAAGACCAAAATGAAAATGTTGGTGTACTGTGAAGGAGAGAACAGATGTTTTCTTGTGTTTCTCTGCATGACTCATTTAAGGGAAAGGTGAGAGGTATGTGTGTAGGGTATGCGGGCGAAGCCGTTTTACCTGCGAGCTAGTAAGGCATTCATCTCCTGCATCAGTCCCTCTCCACCACCACCACTGCCACCACTAGACCTGTTGGAGTCACTTTTGCCCCCAGACCCGGGCGGACTGCTCTCATCCTACACATCATAAAATGGGTTTCAGTTTGTTTGTTTTTTGCTGTGGGCGTTTCTGGACTGTGAGTGCTCTTTCTCCTTGCCCCTTGCCCCATTAAATACACAAATAGCAAGACTTCAGCAACTAACTACTGATAAAACCGGAAGGACTGGAATTTTAACTATAAAGACTCACCCTATGAACTTTACGTAGTTTGGCTCCAGCCAGTGCTGCAGCCAGTCCTGAGGGTTGGTGCTGGATCCCCGGCAGGCCCCCAGGAGGCCCTCCACCAGTGGGCAGTGGAGGCGGCATGGGTGGGGGCACTGCCATTGGGGGTGGTGGACCTGGTGGTGGTGGTGGAGCTGGAGGACCAGCCATGGGTGCTGGAACTACAGCTGGAGGAGGCGCCACAGAGAGCATAGCTGGGTGACCTGCAGAGACAGGGGGGCCTGGGAGGGGCAGAATTTTATATTGGTTAATGGCTGTATGGGCTGATTTACCTTTTTTTGCCCTTGGAAGGTTGTATGAATAATATCTGAGGAATAACGTGCACTCTCACTGTATAACGCACACCTAACAACTGCTTCCTTCAAGACTGCCGGCCACTGGGAAGCAGAGAACTGGTAATGATTTAGACACTTTGGCAAAACGGATAAGAGCTTTTTAGATTTTTAGGGTTAAATTCTAAAATATTATAATATTTAATAATTTTAAAATACAGGCAGCTACTGATTTTATTTTGGTCCAGTATGAAAGATATATAATATTCTCATGGTAATACAGTTGCAAATGGGGATAGTTTCGAAGCTTTGTGGTTCAGTAAGTCCATAAGGGAAACTCAAATATACAAGACGTTTTAAAGCCACAAACTGGTAAGCCTGCATTTTTTCCTTTCACAATGTCTGTGATTGCAAAATAACTTGTGAAAGAGACAACAACAGCCATATCATGATACCAATAGCTATCAAAACGGCCTGCAACTGCATAACCATGTGACAATAATGTCACTTTGATGATAAAGGTGACAAACTATTGACTTTGATCAAATCAAGTGGGTTTTATAGATTCTGCAGTGTGACTTCCAGAGCTAAGGATGTCTCAATCTAGGTTGAGGTCAATCTAAAAGAAAATGTCTGTATGTCTTACTTTAGTATTAAGACAGTGATACATTTTTATTGTTTCTGTTGCCCAATACATTGGATTTGAAATGAAGCAATGACTGAGAGTAAGGTGCTGACTTTGGGTGGTGTTTAAATCCATCGGATGAACAGGGTTAGATGAAAATGTGGCCCTTTATAACACAGTCCTCTTGTTTTATTGGACAGAGAGCAATTACACAAGTTAGCACAACCCGAAAAGAAAGTGATAAGATTTGGTATTTGCTTGCAGATCCAT
Source organism: Hollardia meadi (assembly GCA_037974645.1). NCBI lineage: Eukaryota > Metazoa > Chordata > Actinopteri > Tetraodontiformes > Triacanthodidae > Hollardia > Hollardia meadi. The sequence goes on along the minus strand of JBBPCS010000374.1, from coordinate 7,587,530 downwards.
TGAAGTTAATAACTTGCTGAACTTCATGGCCCACAAACGTCAGCAAACTCTCTACTACTGCAGCCATTTGGGGGACATTTTTCCTTCAGTGTTTCACATACTTACTTTTTCAGTATGTGAAACACTTGTTGAGCTGGAATGAAGTCATGTGGCTGACTTGCAGTTAAAACATTCAAATACTGGGTAATAAAACTTCTCAGTTGCTTGCCTATTTGTTTAGGGTTGTAGGCCTTTTTTTATAGAACACATTTACACATTACACAACCCATGTCATAGTAGGAAAAGCACAAGTGGAAATAAAATTAATGATGTCTGAATTCCATTTAGTTTACTTCAGTTTCAGGGTTATGCTAGCTCACTGTCACATGGTCATTTTGCACTTGAATAGGGTCTTTCATCAGGCATCATTAATCAGTAACACCTGTGATCTTTGTGCTTTGATGAGTCAAAGGCATATATTCTTGCCGCATTGTGCTGAAATGGTGGAACCATGTATATAAAAATGAATGACTTCTACACTGTTCAAACAGTTTGCCCTTTGTTTTACAGGCTCTGCCTCACCCATGCAGGTGTTCTGTTGTCGTCAGATTACAACTGGGTAGAATTAGCTGGGAATTACGCAATGTCACAAAACTATAGGTGCTAATAACACCGATAGCAGTTGTCTCACCCTATAGGTATTATATGGATATGACACGTGTGCTTTTCATGTGTAACATTATAGGTGAAGGGCATTCACTAGACTAACACATACACACACACACACACACACACCTCTACTGCGAGACTATCTCCTCCTCTCTCCTCCTCATACTTACTGCTGCTGGCC
>JBBPCS010000374.1:7572314-7586601 GCA_037974645.1 Hollardia meadi | reverse complement strand
TGAAACGTATTTGCACAGAGAAACAATGAGAGATTATATCACATACACACACACACACGGCTTATAAGTAGCTCGTAACCAGATCTGCCAACCAGCTATTTAGTAAACTAAGAGTAGGCGTGAGTTTGGCTTCAAATACAGTTCAGGCTTCAAACTGAATTTATTCACTGTCCATGTTTATAAACCCTAAATAAACCACAAATTCGCCAGTTTCACTACATGTCTCTCGTTGTGCTGCTTCCCTGCTACACACAGTTGTTATGTTTTATTAAAAGTTTAATTTAATGTGTCGTGATGAAAATGTAAATACCAAAATTAAATTACCTTTAAAAGAGGACAAATTTCAGTCATGAACCAACCAGCCCCTGATATTGTTATTATTGTTTGGTATAGTGTGCAGAGCTGCAGTACATGTTATTAACCAGCAGAGGGTAGCACAGCTTAATTAAGTAGTTGCACTTCATAGGCTTTAAAGTTTTAAGCCTATGAAGTGCAATGTCTTAAAGTTTAAACATTGCAGTGTGTTGAATGTGGACATATAAACAACAATATAGATTATTGTGCCATTTACATGCATTACTTCACTATTCTCAATCATGTTCAACAGGTTTATGCTGTCTGTATATAATGTAGGTCCTGAGCGTCTACACAGTAAAAACCGAAAACATTTGAAACTGGATTACTTGATTGTGGTTACCTGGCATTCTTTAAATATGCTTAGACTAATCACAGATGACAGATGAAGGCATTCGGTTCGATTTTGAACTGAGGCTCCATTAACAGGCTTCCAAAAACAGTTTAAGATTCAAAAATGTCCCCACAACCTGCCAAGAAGTCCAACCCAAATCTGGGCCTCAGTGTTTCATGAAGGAAGTCCATAATAGTCGGTAATAGTGTGGAATGTGTAATTAAATACCAACAAGATCATTCATACCATATTTTATAACTCCTTACCTCCACTGTCAGGTGAGCTGAGGACATTGAGGGCGAACAGCATGGCGTTAGAGAAGGTGGTGGCCTCCTCCTTACTCGCAAAGTTCAGCCCATAGACCTGGCGGGCGTCACGCCACTGATGGAAGGTCGGGGTGGCCTGATTGTATTTCAGGCCCTTGACTATTGAGTAGTTGATTACAACCTTCAATAGGGAACATGAAAATGAAGTTGTGAATTAAAAATAAGGCCGCACAATATATCGTTCCAGCATCGACATCGCAAAGTTCCCATGTGCAATAGTCACATCACAGGACACACAATGTCAAGTAAAGCAAATTATCTCAAACCGGTTATACTACAACTTTTCTGCTGCTTGATACAAAAGGAAAAGGTTCTCATTTTCCAAGACTACTCTACAAGAAAAGTCTGTTTATTTTAAGCCGGTTTATTTGTTTGTTTTTCCTAACTACCCCTCCATCTGTTCTCTCCCCACTTGTCCATGCCGGCATCAGAGACACATACATGAAACTGAAAGTGGAGGGGTGGCAGAGGGCTAAACCCACTGTGGTAGAAGTAGAAGGGGGGGATTCGTTTTCTCAGAAGAGGATAGACTTAAAGTACCCAAAATGCTGTGTGTGTCTGTACATGAATAACACACTGCATGTACTGTATCTGGTGAAATTCCCTGTATCATTTCATATTGCAATGTATATTGCAGAAACAAAAGATATTGCAATGTCAGTTTTTTCCAATATCCGGCAGCACTAATTAAAATGCAATGTAGATTTGATAATGTCACACATAAATGAAGACACTTTGAAGCATTTCACTCAGTTGAGGGAGTTTCAGAGATTCACTACTGATTTTCTCCAGCACATTTTAGCAGTTGCCCCTCTGCTCCACTCTATGATGTTCTAACCTCTGTGGGACCTGTGTTCCCCATCACATTCATGTCATATTAGAGTGATTGTATTAGAGTTTATGACTTTTAAATAGTGTTTACACAAACATCCAAGTCGTGATTACGACTGAGAAACGACTTTGGACTCTTCTGAAAGCTCCTACTGTATATATCCAACTTGGCACTTCCTACCACAGAGGTGTCTGAAAACAGCAAACAGGGATGCCTCACATCAGCCAAAGTTAAATGTAATAAAATCCAAATTTAACAGATACAGTGTGATATGTGATCATTGCACGACCACCTGTGTAATCATATCGTCTTGATTTGAGTCTTTCATGTACTGTCCTCTCATCACCAGGAGTGTGAGAATCATTACTTTTGTGCGTCTCTCACCTGCTGGTCTTGCAGTTTGACGCCCACCACTCTGAAAGTGTTGTTGGCAGTGTTGTGGTAGATGTTGATGCGGCTGAAGCCCTGCTGCCCAGGCTTGATGGGCACCCACTTCTTACTGGCATCGTCGTAGACCATCACCGAGGCCCGCGCCTGGCAGATACTCTGTTCACTGATGGAAGAGAGACAGTTGTAATCAGTCTTGGTTCAAATATGCCAATACAGGAGTAGATGTGTTCTTTTAGAGTATAGACATACAACCTCTACTGTTATGTATCAGCGTTTGAAAAAGAATCATCAAAAAATTATTGATTTCTATTGATTATAGAGATGCTTCCCTGCACTCTTAATTCTCTCAGAATGGTGTGAATGTGATGGTGGTCAATAAAATAAAACCAGTCAAACAGAGTTACTGTATGATTATATGGGTAGCTGAGGGGGTCACTGCGGAGCCACACCTTTCTGCAGCTATCACAACAAGTTACCACATGAGGAGTAACACACTGCCACTGTAGAAATCTGCCAACTTGTGTGTTCATTTTTAAACGCTATAAATAAGACCTCAGCCTAAAACTGAACTCTCCCTCCAGGCCTTTGCTGTGGTGTAGCTGCATTATTAAAGCGCATCTACAACTGCATGTGCAGAAGGGCGTGCGCGATGTGTTTGGGTAATGACACAGTGTGTTAACAATGCAAAAAAAAGAGTATTTGATCAGCCGGAGACTCATTTGGTAAAAAGCAAATGAAAAGTCACACACAAGCACACAGCTACGAGGAAAGAATAAATTAATCATGTTCACAACCACAGAAAGGGAATGGATTCACTGAAAGGACACATTTGGCCATCGACTGATGTGGTTTTGACGAATCACACCACAAAAGATACAGCTGGAGTTCATATATAAGCGCCGTACACAGTATGCTAACGTTATGACCTTAACACTATACGTGGCTGAAGGTGTTAAAATTGTATCAGTGTGCAAACACATAACAGCAGGTGGAGAGGTGCTGTGGATGGGCAGAGGTGAGGTTAACTTGAAGAACCTGAAATGACTAAATCCTTCTCTAATTTTCACTTCTGACACCTCAGGGACTGCCCTCTCTGGCAGTGACACTCGCATTAAGCAGCCTGAAGGTGAGAAGGCCAAGGAAAGCAAACAACGTTGATCTGCTCACTAACTGTATTCAAGTGCCTTAAAATAAGATGTGTGGCAACCCTGCTTCTTTTGGCTGCTGGGCTGGCTGCTTGTCTCATGACAGATGACATAAAACAAAACATAAATTCAGTCACTGCAACAGCAGGAGCAGAAAAGGACCAGCTAGAAAAAGAACCCATCTATAAGTGTGCACATTCACAAAATGTATCAGTGCTGCAACTTAAAATAACTTTTATCTGCTGATTGTTTTTTCAATGAACCAATTAATAGTTGAATCTATGAAAAGCCAGAAAATAGTGAAAAATAACTAACTCAATAATAACAACAACTAATTACAACATCCTAGAGCCCTTGTCCGACCAATACGTGAAAAATATTGATATTTATAGAAGATATTTTAATGTATTAACATATATGACAAAGAAAAGCAGCTAATTCTCACATTTGAGAAGCTGGAACCATCTAGTTTGCCATTTTTGCTAGGAAAAAGACTAAACCAATTAATTGATTATCAAAATAGTTGATTTGTTTTCCTTCAATTGACAGATCGGCAAAACTGTTGCAGCTTTAAAATGTACAATTTTCAATAAGACGAAGATTGTGCCCTGCAATCACATTTTAAATCCATTATCGCATTTAATTTTACAAAACAGTAATATTAGAGACGTAGTAATGATACACTGCAGATATGTCTGACCCATTTAGAGAAGTTTCCTGGCAGCATAATACTGTGTAACACCAACTAAAATCAGTGCTTGAGAGCATTGAAACAGAGCCTGAAGTGAACGGGATTATACGGTGTAATGTTAAACCCCTGGCAGTTTAGTACAATTACATTAACAATAAAAGTGGCAGAATCAATAAAATGAGATACGTGAATAAAAAAATAAAAAGTGTCTTGTTTCTAAGGCCCCCGAGGATGACAGTAACATTCAAACACCAACATGTGAACATCCCCCCTTCTGTCAACCTTTCCTTCGATGTGCCGCTCTGCAGGAGGAAGTCAGCATGACACCTGAGAGACCCCCCCCCCAGCCTGGTTGAACACATCGCTCGGTCTCAGTCGGCTTCCTCTCACTTTCCTGCCATCACCTGCTCTCCGGTTCCCTTGTGGTGGTCTGAACAGCCTCAAATAACTGAGCAGTGATGAGACAGCAGAGCTTCTATTGGCTTCGCTGAAAAGCTGCATGTCTTCGCCAAAGAATTGTTGTGTTAGAGAAGGATTTGGAAGTGACATGGGCTGTTCTTAATGTTGTTGTTTGATGCTCTTAGTATCCAGCATTAAAAACAAAGTGATATTTCATGCATTTTGGATGATCTCCCCTAAAATGTACAGTGCAAGTAAAGAATTCAGAATGAGAACACGTTAGATTTGTCGTTCCTGAGGGAGAAGCCTTTAAAGCTCACTTGACAGATGGATTTCAACAAAACTCCCACGATTACAACCAGCATCCCTCTATCCCATACCCACACTCCCCACTGAACAACTGTTGTCTATTTAACCAGGAGCGATATCATATCAAAGCTATCAAAACACAATTTATTCATGACAGCGAGTCTTGCACAGAGGGAAGCAAGGGAAAAGTTAGACAGAAATGAGTCTAGATGCAGATGCTGAAGGCTGGGGAAAAAAAAAGATTATGCAATCAATATCCTCCATCCAGGGACAAACAGGAAATTCACAATCAAACAGGAAACACATTTGTCATTCAACGCAAGTAAATGTGACTACGATGTTCCTCAAATACATTCAAACATGGCGCAGAATCTGAGCTCAACAATTCACTCCAGATAAAATCAGAACTCCTGTTTGACAGCCCTGACACAGACGCAAAGATCCATCTCTAACCTCATGCACATGTCATCTTACTCCTTATATATCTTGATAAAGAAACACAAAAACAGCGATCATCCTTTCCAGTGGAAAATAATCATACATTTGAGCACTGATAAGCCAGGCTAATATCAGATATTATAGGAAGCCATGAAGCTCACTGCCTTGACATTCGAGGACAACCAATTCTGAATGAGAAACCTTGAGGGATAAACTACAGACATCGTGTTTCCTACATCTCTAAATAAGTTAAACAGACTCTCTAATCACATAACAGACATTTCTCTCCACTTCAGAGACCCCACAGACCACCAGAGTCTCACTGGGAAAAGGAGAGGGAGGGGAGGGGAGGAGGGAGGTGGCTGCATCTCTGCGATGGATCTTCTTACAAAAACAGGCCCTATTTCTGGAGCAGTTTGGGCCAGAGGGATGGAGCGCCTCCAGCTTGACGCTCATGATTTCCGTTCTCTTCAAGCAGTCAGAAATAAAGCGTGTCTCCTCGTTTGCTCCTTTCATTAGGGGATTAGGGGTTCGGGAAAGAAAGAAAGAAAAAAAAAAGACTTCTCATGCCTCTGACAGTTTGCTAATTGCTTCTGTGTGTGATCTAGTTGCTGAGGGTGGTCGACTCTCTCTAGGTCACATGACAAAGAGGAAGCGAGGCACAACAGGGCACATGATAGCTGCTTAACATCACATCTACTTCTACAGACTGAAAAAAAATAATCTAGAGGCTGATTAGAGAGATAACAGAGATGAGACGCGAAGAAAACAGAATGACTACGTGTTTGTGAGGGAGGGATATCAGGCGATATGGCATAATCTGAGAAAGGTCAGTAATTGCTGAAAATCCCAATCACTGACATTAAAATAACGTGATGAGTCAAACCGATGCTCAGAGCATAAACGTACGCATCAAAAGGTCAAATTAAAGAACGAGAAAACAGAATATTATATTATTTCAGAATATAGGAATTAGAAAGAGAGGCAGACATTTTGACTTGTCAAAGCACAGGTGTAATTAATAACATTAACGATGGCTCCATCCCATTAAGTGTCCCAGTGGGTCATATCAGTGATTGAGCAGAGAGGCCTGGAACTGGCTTGCCTAAATAGAAAGCAGCCATGATTAATATTATTAATTACATCTGTGCTATTCCTGCTTTGTCAAAAATTTTTGTTTTGCCACTTGGAGGCAACGAGCTGCAAACACAACTTTGACATATTATCACATTATAAAGTTGATATGGCTAACAATTTAGCAAACAGTCACCTATTTACACATCCAGCAAACATGGAGCAACATTATCACTCATTTGGAGTTATGTTTCGGGTCACCTGCTGTCCGTGTAGGCCTATTCTTTTAGCTATATTTTAGTCTCCATCACCTCCTGATGGAGATATTTGTTTTTATTTTTTTGCTTTTTTCCCCCTGAAAACAGATGCCTGCTGTGGCTGAAATGACGGCCATGAGAGCGGTGAGTGTGAATCATAACAGTTAAGTTGGAATCTAAACAGTAAAACCTAAACAATGAGCTAAAAAATGTAAAAATGCCACGTATAGAGCTGAGGAGAACGACATAGTAAGATTTCTCTGTAGTTTCATCACTATAATCGCCCCCTTTCACATAAGTAGTCATGTGAACCACTGTTAATATAAAAAATACCAAGTAAAGCCGCTCTAAGCAGTTTCATGAAGGTGCAGCTAGCCTGAATGAACTGCAGCTGACTGATCATTGGAACAGTTTTCCCTCTTCAGGCCGCTCCAATCCTCTGAAGGTTGTAGCCTGCCAGTATTTCCCCTTGTGTATTCTATAAGCTACATCTTTAAAAATGCATTAGCGATTTCCCACCACCAGCTCATGAATAAAAAAAAGAAATACTGTACGTTTCTCATCCCATATTTACAGGCTAATGAGATGAGCACAAATATTTAAAATGTTGCATTTAAAGTCTGTAGCTTTTTGCATTTTTGCTATTAGCTTCACAATATGTTTGTAGAAAATTGAAAACACATTTAAAGTGCTACTACTAAGGCCGTTTTCCCTCGCCACTGTCACCAAGTGGGGGAATGTTGGGTCTCTAAATTAAAGAGTATGACCTATATCTAGACCTGCTCTATTTGGAAAGTGTCATGAGATAACTTTTGTTGTGACTTGCCGCTGTATAAATAAAACTGACTTGACTAGTCTGGGCCTTAAAAAGGATCAGCTTGACTTGATTTGGCCCACAGCTCCTGTCTGAGCATTCCACCTTGTTTTTGCTGGACTAGGCAGATTTCTCAGTGGAATCTGAATAATAATATTCACCTCAAAAGGCAGCCTGGGTTGAGAAGAAAAAAAACACAAGGACTACAGAGCGCGGAGAGAGGAGATGAATAGACGACCGAGACAAAAACAAGGGCAGAGAGGATATGAAGGCTTCTGCCACACTGAGCCCTTCCTCATGTCAAATAAGCCTCGTAGGCGAGTGGTGAAAAGGAGGACACATTCCCAGGCTTTTGAATTAAGCAAAGCACTTCCCTGCACACATGGTGAGACATATGTGCCCAACCTCCTCCACACAAATCCTATACATACACGTCTGTGTGTTTTCACTCCATTAGAAGAGATCTCTGAAATGATGCCTGCACCTGATCTTGTCAAATAAACTGTGCACCTCATGGGATGAGCGTGTATGTTTAGGAACAGTAATTTCATGTTTCTGTGAGATTCTGCAGCTTCACGATTGTATCACTGGATGTATTTAGGCTGGGAAAGTGTTTCCTTGGCATACTGAGAGAGTGGGGTTGGGGTGTGTGTGGAGTTCTCTCTGGGTATAGCACCGAGGGCAGAGCTTCTGTTATCATGGCAATTAGCTTTTGTTGCTGGGGTAATTGTTTCGTCCTGCTGGCTCACAGTGGAAGGCACCCGAACAGACCCGAACAAATGATGAGTCATTCAGCACGGCTGGCTCATGACAGCAGCTCAAATTCGTTCGGCCTTTGTTTCTGTGATGAAAACTAAATGTTAAAAACACTACCAAAGGCTACTAATGCTGTAGAGAAGCACGTCGTCAGCAAAGATCTATACATTTTGAACCACCATACAAAAGGTACTGCTGTATACTGTATAATGACAAAGCTAGTCATCAGTATGCGAGTCCACATGGTTCAGCTTTTAGGGAATTTTGCTATTTTTCCTTACATTTTTTTCATATAACGCAGCTAGCTGAGCTAAACTCAATTACAGGATGTTGTAGGTAAGTGGTCATGTAGCAGCTCCACTCAAACATAGTTAAAATACTTTAACAAAGATGGACAGAAAACATTTCTTTATTGTTTTCAATAGTGTATTTTGTGACATTCTATGGCTTTACGTGACAGCAGAGAGATGAAAGGATAGGAGGGTAGAGCGAGATGAGAAACAACATGCAACAAAGTACATGCATGGTCTTCAAGTTAAACCCAAAGGCCGCCATGACGCCTCTACATTTCTGTGCTCTAACTTTCTCTATTAGTAAAGGTATAACCTGTAAAACATCCAACACACCTCGTGTTTGTGCCTCTAGCCACAGCAGCAGAAAATTGAAACGAAAAGTTATTGTTGGATTTTGTATGACTATTTTTTAAGAACTACTGCTTGGATGAGTTCACAGTGTTAAACTCACAGTGTTCGAGAAGCTGCATTTTCCCGCCACAGCTGCCTCTTTATCCAATAGACACTTAAACTAGGCTATTCTAACAGTTTACAAACTGCAGGCAAAAACAAGAAAGAGGCTTTCCTGGGTCCCATTGGCGGTGGATCAGAGTAAGACAATATATAAAGTCCTCAAAGAACCACATGAGAACCAAACCCTTTTGCTTTTAAGAATTTGCCCTTCACCTACATATAAATCTTGTTAAATTCAAAGGCACATATGTATCCAGCCTCTGGGCCTTCATCACCTTCCCTGTGCCCATGCAGCATTTCATGTCTTTGTCAAAGCTCAACTAGCCAATAAGGACAAACCTGAACCTAAAGTAACAAAAGAAGACCTGATAGTTTGGTGAAAACAAATTGAAAATAAATCCTTTTCTCAACTGTCACATCAGATAAAGAGTAAGTAAGTAAATAATTAACCCTGATTATTTGCTGCATCTTAGAGGCGCAGTAGTCGATTGGCACAGCCGGTGACAGCTTTATGAATCCAATTTATTAATTTATTTCATGCTAATTAACTAGCTTAAAAAAATCATAACCTCCCATACAATGAAAGCAAGCAACGAGACGAAAGCAATCCAGAGAGGCTTCCTGTGCAGCTGGAGTGATAATTACAGTTTTATGCATCCTGGGTTGGTTCTAACACAGAGACATACTGTAACTCAATCCAAGGTTTGGTAAACAACTAGTGGTGCATAATGGCATCTTCAGGTATACAGTGTTTTTCTTCAGCAGAGCAATATGCCATATCTGATACCTGGCTGTCTAAGTTATCCATCTAGTAGAGGTTTATACTGAATATAAAGGGAGATGTAATATAAGAGAAACAGAGGTAAAGCTGCTACTTCAACTCATCATGCTGAGACTGTCTGCTCAACAGTAACACAAATACATAATTATACACCCACACACAGTATATTATGGTACTCATACTGTACATGCACCCAAAATAACAGTCAGATAGTTTTAGTGTTCGGCCAGCTTAGGGCAACAGAAACAGACAAGCAGACACACTTGTACATGTGGGCGAACAGATGCACACACACATTTGATTTTTTTTTTAATACTTGTAGACCTCATTGACATCATGTAATTCCTAACCCTAACAAGAACTTTAACAATCACAAAATAATGCTTAATCTAAACCAAATTCTAACTCTAAATATCCCTCTAAAAATCCCCAAATAGTCCTTCGAAGTAGTGAGGACCAGCCAAAATGTCCCCACAGTGCAAAAATGTCCTCACTATGGTGGTTTAAAACTGATTGGTCCTCACAAAAATAGCACACCCACAGATTGGTTACTGTGTATGGATTTGGTTAGCAGTCTGTTATTATTACCCTCACCATGAGGATTATAGCCTCCAGGGATCACTGGGAATTTTGGGGCAAGGCAAAGCCACCGTCTGTGTATAGGTGGGGGTGTCTACATTTACAATATGGATATCTGTGTGTGTGTGTATGTGTGTGTGTATAGGTGGGTGCTGGGGTCCAGCTGACAGAGAGAAGTGGTCTGTCTGACTGGCTGGATTAGAGACAGAGCCTGGCAGGCAGATCATTACCTCACTGCAGTCTTAAATCTAAATTAACCAGGACTTAACTCTCGTACAGGACCTCTAATCTCCTCCACGGGGAAAGTACTGTTCACAGGCATGTGGATGGAAGGAGGCATGCAGGAACTAAAAACAGCACAAGCCAACTTTATTGGTGAGGAACAGTGTGAAGCCTGGTCGTTTGTCAGTGAGCAAACAAAGCACAGTTAGCTTGTCTGAAAGAAGCAGCAAGAAATGTGACAGATGCCAGGGGATTGCAGTGTTGCTGCATGGGAAGTAATGCTCCACTACAGTACTAGGCTAATTAAGACTTAAGACAGTAATTAAGATAAATTAAGAGTCACATGCAGTCACATGTCACAACATTCTATAGGAACTATTGGATGGATTATCATGAAATTTGGCCCACAATTTAAAGTCCTCCTCCAGGGGATTTTGGGTTGGGTTTTCTCGAGGGTCATCATCTGATAAAAATTCAGCCTCAGCAATGTTAGCTAATGTACTGTAGCTAACATCCTAAATATGGTGAACATGGTTATACCTGCTAGTAATCAGCATGTTAGCACTGTCATTGTGAGCACGTTGCCATGCTAACATTTTCACAATTTAGCTAAAAGCAAAATTGTACAGCCTCAAAGAGCTGCTAGCATGACATGCTGTGCAGCTAACAAAGATGCCCCAAGTAGGAAGTTTAAAAGTTTGTAATATGACGTGTTTTTGTTAACTTTCTCGATGTCCGCTAGGTGTTCACTCTCATGAATTATCTGGTTTGGGGAAATATAATTTTCAAATTTGAATTAGTTAATTTTTTAGAAATGCACAAATTACATCTTCTGAATAAAGGAAAACCAATTTTGACAGACAAAAATCAACTCTCATATCTTGTATAAGTATTGACAACTCATAAAACCTAAATCAATATTGCCTATTCTTTGATCAAACTTGGATAAACTTTCTTGCCAAGAGTTACATGAGAAGGTTAGCTTAGCATAAAGCCTGAAAACGGGGCTCTGCTAACATAACAAAATGTGCTTACCAGCAACTCTAAAGCTCACTAATTAACATATTATAACTCAGTTGTTTATTCCGTATAAAAACTCAAGAGTGAAAATATCAAATTACTGTTATACAGGGGGGTTGTTGGCCTATTTCTTGGCTGAGATAGTTTTCCAAACAACCAGAAGAGACGTAATGAAGTTACTGCTTTGAAATAATGTGGCACATAGCCCCAAAACATCAAATTGTCATTTACACTTTTGTGTTCCCTGTGTTTTCAGTCCTTATACTAAGCTGAGCTAACTGGCTGGTGGCTTCGGCAACATAATTACAACAGAGACATGAGACTGGTATCAATCTTCTCATCCAAGTCTCGACAGTGAATAAGCGTATTCCCCAAATGGAGAACTATTCCTTTAATTTCAGTTGTTTAAAAAAAATGTTTTTATAGTAATGTCACCCTAAAAAATCAATCACTTACTTCACATTAAATAGGCTGACAGTATCAACTCATCAACTTGACTATACTCAATAAAAACACTCAGAGTTGCACCCATTTTTTCTTTCATACAGAGCCAAATTTGTTCTGTTTTTCATACATCTCATACAGTCTCATACATATAAATATGTATGAGACTTTCTATATGGGGTATTAGTACTGAATATTGCAGTAACATGCTTTATTTGTTACTCATGATTAAGACCACAATAATGGGGATTCAAAGACTTTAAAACTAAGCTTTAATGGCATAAAAATATTCTCCACTAATGCACAATTCCACTCTGAAAAGAAAAAATATATACAGGTTCAGATTCTCATAATCTACACAAAGCTTCAACATCCCTGATCCATCATGTTGCCCAGATTGTGATACTACACCATAGCGTATCTAACCTCTGCCCCTGTGATACTTATACTCCAGTGCAGAAAGAGCTAAAATGATAAAAATTAAGCACCAAGTGGTGAGTGAGTGAGAGAGAGAGAGAGAGAGAGAGAGAGAGAGAGAGTACTGCTGTCTTAATGCATTAATGCAAACAGCATTAATGTGCTTATGCTCTTAGCTAAATGTCCCAGTTGTGTACAAAAAGCTCAGTCTCATGCCATGATGTATCAGTTTGCAGTGCTGCTACTTTTAATTCACACACAATGAGGCAGAAAATGCATGACCTATATTCTACATTTTCCTTTACTGTGATTCATGTGTACATAACAATATACTAAAATACATCTTTACAGGAGAACTGGCAACAAAACACACTCATAAGAATATAAAAATAGTTCATTTCATTCAACAACATAGTCAAACATATCCATGTTAACTTATTACACTGAATGTGTACTTTTTGTAATAATATATATTACGTGCTTTATTTACTAAATGTTGTATTTTCTCCATATAGTTTTTTTTTTAAATAACTGACATCTAGCCACTCTGATTTTTGACATATATTATATATCATATATATATATAGTAAATGTATAAATAAATTGAAATCAGGATTATAGAAAAAACAACAGGACTGTCTGTTGTTGTCTAATCCAGTGAATTAAATACCCGACAAAGCAAGAAATTTCATCACAATGATGCAAACAAAAATCCGCTATTGCCCACAATGATTTGCGGCCTAACACAATATGTATTATGATGTGTTAAAAAAGAAACAGAAACAAAGAGAAACACAACGCCAAAATACGTGATGATGGACAAATTTCATCATCTCAATGTATATCTACAATCCTAATTCACCCTGAATCTATTCTCTTAAAAACTGTGATTTTGGACTGTAAATAAAATTGACAATGATTCTTTCAGAAATCTACAAAAAATAAAATGTTTATCTAAATGTAGTGTATTTTTTTGTATCATCGTGATCAGTAAAGCACGCTGAAGTCATGATGCTAATACGATCAGGTTTAAAAGACTGGTCGGGTTCTTGAGTTCAGTGGTTCAGGTCCGTTTTAAGGAGCAGCTGCACATACTGTATACATAAAACCTCATTGTCCTTCATGTTCAAATCGACGCCCCCATCCTCTCCTCTCCCTCATGATAACAAGGCAGCCAACAGAGCCGTTTGATCCGACAGTTCTCATTTGGGACAGCAGCAGCAGCAGCAGCAGCGACCAAACCTCCCTCCACTCTCTCTATTTTGTCCAAGAGAGAGCACTTGCTTGAAAGGCTGCAGTTTTAGCCAGAAGCCATGCTGTCTTCAATACATGTGTGAATTAAACATGTATAGAGTCTGCTTTCAGAGATGCCCTATGTGAGGCTGCTGAGTCTTTAGAATAAAGAAGATGTAGCGTTCACACAGTGGGCTGCCTCTCTCTGGCAGCATCTCTGGTTTGAAAAGATGCGACCAGGCGGGAGGAAAGAATCAAAACAGTCATAACTTAACTCTTCTACACAAGATACTAACAAAGAGCTGTTTTCTTTGCACTGTTGCGCCAAATCAAATTATCCAGGGATACAAAATAACCTAAATTCTATGTCAAACTGACTGTGAGAGGCCAGATTAAGATTACAGATTAGTATTTTAGCTTTGATTAAAAATACAAGAGGGAAAGATTTGCCCCATCTGTGCTGCTAGAATATCACACTTTCTTTTCGAGCCTCGTTGAACAAACTATCAGGCGTCATTTGCACATATTCTAAATAGCTTTCTCTATTTCATTCACCCCAAAATGTTTTCATCTCTCTCTTTCAGTTTACTTGCTGCCTTTGACATTTAACTTCCATCACACGTCACTGACATCTACCAGTAGCAGAAATCACCGCACACACACACACACACACACACACACACACACACACACACACACACACACACACACACACACACACACACA
>JBBPCS010000374.1:7517764-7528579 GCA_037974645.1 Hollardia meadi | reverse complement strand
ACACACACACACACACACACACACACACACACACACACACACACACACACACACACACACACACACACACTGGCTAAAGTTTAACCAGTCAGCTCGTGACATGTGAAATCCAGAGAAACAACATGCAGCCGGAGGAAATAGTGGGGATGGGGGAGGAGGAGTGAGGAGGGGATTAGTTAGTTTTACCGTTGCAGAACTGTAGCAGTGATGAGGTGTCATACAAGCTGCTGTAGCTGGAAAACCCGTCCTCCATTCTCAACCTCTGCTCCGCTCCTCTCTGCTCCCTCTGTTATCCGCCTCTCCTCTCCTCTCCTCTGGTGACTCCCCTCCGTTACTTTATCGTTCACTTGACGTCCAAGGCACTCCCTCCATTCACTCTGCACGGGTCAGGCTCCCTGGGTGAGTCACCATGGCAACCCATTCACTCTGATTATGTCATGTGAACTCGTGCCCCTCTTCTTCTTCTTCCTCTTCTTTTCCAAACCCCCCCTCTCTCAGATAAAACAAACAAAAAAGTCCTGAAGTGCAGCAGAAAACACTCCCTGCTGAAGAATGACTGCACCGGGCCGCCAGGAGAGACACACAGATAGAAGTTAAGAGGCTGATGGTGGTTTTTGTTTCCCCTGTGCTCGTCCTCTCCTCCCTCCTGCTCCTCTTATCCCCTCCCTCTGTTCTCCTCCTTCCTCCTGCAGAGACAGCTGTGTGTCGTTAGGTCTCGCTGATCTCCAGGAAAAAAAAAACCAGCTTTAAGAGGGCTTGAGCTGAGCGCGCAGGCAAGCTCTGACATAGGCAGTCACTGTGTTTGTGTGTGTGTGCGCGTGCGTGCATGTGTGTGTGTGTTTAGATAAACCTCGGGACAGCCCAGCCTTTCCCTGTCACACACTGTAGGCGAGTCAGAGCACAGGGGGCTGGGCCTGGAAGATAGATCCTCCTCCCCGGTGAGAGGAGAGGAGAGAAGAGTAGAGAAGGAGAGGAGAAGACAAGGAAAGGTAGGAGAGGAAACGATAGGATAAATGAGGAGAGGAGAAGAAGAAGAGAGGTGATGTGAGGACAAGGCAGGGGAATATAATGGAAGATAGGAGTGGGGGTGGGGGTGGGGGGCAAAAGGGGAGAGGAGAAAGGAAGTGAGAGGAGAAGAGAGGAGGATAGAGGACAGGGTAATGTAAGGTAGGAAAGGATTCAAAAAGAGGAGGACAGTGAAGAGTGTGTGAAGAAAATGGAGGAGAGAAAAAAGGACATGGGAGAAGAGGAAAGGAGGGAAGAGTTAAATAGAGAGGAGCAGAGGAGAGAAGAGGAGAACAGATGTGAAAGAAGCAGAGGAGAAGAAAGGAGAAAATGAGGGAGGAGAGGACAAGTGTAGGAGAGGGTATGAGAGGACAAAAGGATTAGGGAAAGGAAATAAAAAGAGGAGTGGAGGAAATAGAAGAAATTAAAAACCAAACCAATGGTTTGAAAATGACGAAGGCACTATGAGTCTCTCTTAGCATATTATCCTATACTGCTCCTCCACGAGTCACACACACACTGTAATGGAGTCACATGGGTACACACCATATCAAACCAACACCACTTCTCTCCTGCAGCCAAACATTCGAACATTGCCAGGCGATTTCTGCTGTGGCTAAACACGATTAGCATGCTCTCCTCTGTCTGTCTTATCTGCCATGCTGCAGACTGCACAGAGACCAAAAGAATCCTTAAAACAAGGACAAGAGGGGGAGAGAATGAAAGGGAGACTAAGGACTTGAGAAAAGAGAGGAATAAATGGGATAGAGGGGGAGGGGATGGGGATGGGGAAGAAACAGAAAGAGAAAGTGCTTGAGGAGGGTGCGGGGTGTAGAGAAAACGACCAAATTAAAAAGTGATTTCAGTGAGGATAAAAAAAGGGGGATACCCAGTTAATTCTAACTGGGGGTTTTGTATGTGCGAGTGAGGGGAGCCTCTTTGCATTATTTATAATTCAAGCTTGCAGGGAAAAATAACAAAGCTAAAGAAGACAGAGTCCGTGGCCTATATTCATGTCTGAAACATTCCCCCCTTTCTTGCTAGATCACAAGACGGAGCCGCCAAAAATTACACAAAGGCAGCAGAGGGGAAGACCATGAAAGAGTGTATTTGTTTCTCTCATTTTTTTTATATAGTAGCCCAGCAGGTGTGATATAATCTGTGATCTTTATGATCATTTCTGGTCCAAAGGTGGCCCAGCTAGATTTGACCTTTGACAGTAGAATGAAAGGGATGCAGTGAAGCACTTTTTAACTGTTGATCAGTTTGTGGATCAAGGCCTCTGTGTTGCTGACCTCAGAGCTGCAGCCCTTATATTCTCACCCTCCTCTGCCTCAGGAAAGCACTGCACTCTGCTTCACTTATGATACAATACCAAAAAGCTGCCGATAGATCCACCAAGCTCAATAGCAGCTGGGATTATGTGAGAGAACAAGGTGCTCTTTGTAGACCAGTGTTGCATTTGCACACTGCAATAGTTATTTTGTAAAATCACAAGGATATTTCTTTTCAAATCACACAAGCGTGGAGTGTTGACCTTTACACCGTTTGTACACATCACTCTTTGTCTGCAACTACGGTTAATATTCTTATCTACAACTAGAATGTGGAAAAATGCACCAAGTTATTTGTATTTATTTAAATAATATTCAATCACATTTCAGATGTTTTTAATCACCAAAAGGCCACAGCTTCCAGTGTTTTGGTTTAGATACAGACAGGAATTTCATGCAGTTCATCACTCAGAGCAAGCAAACAGCGCAAACTGTAAACATCCATTGTGTTTTTGTTCTGAGGGCAGCGAGTCATACTGGTGTTTTGTCTGAAGGGATTCAGATTATTGTTAATCTCATTCTGGGGCAGATTTAGGATCTAGATTAGGGACAGGTCTGGTTTTTGTGTGTCTGTCTGTCTCTCTGGGTATATGCTCACGTGAGAAGAGGCAGCTAAAACTGGGGTATGTTCCATTCAAATCCCTCCCATGGGTTCCTAAACCCCGCCTACAACCCAGCGTGTGGCAGGTGGTGGAAATGCTGCTGTTTCACCCCTCCTCTCTCCACCCCTCCCCATTGTTCCTCCCTCCTGCCACCCGTCAGTGAATCCAGAGGGTGCACACACACATCTATACACTTACTTTATAAACAGGGTAGCACTGTGAAGAGTGTAAAGATATCTCAATTCTATTAACTGATACTGTATGTGCACAACCCACAACTTGCAATGTGAGTCACGTCAGATTTTCAACAGTAATGCTGGTTGTTTAGCAATGAAAACAACAACTCCCATGATCCCACTTTGATCTTTTGTTTTTATTGATAGATCCCCCAGTGACAGAAAGTACATAGTGTGCATTTAAAGTGGCTATAATCAATACTTTTATGATATCAAAATGACAAATTGTAACGTGAGAGGCGTTACTTGTAGTATTGAACCTTCAAAAAAATACCGCCTGAATCTGCAGCTGCCCCCTCATGGAGCTTTATGGTGAGTTTTTGCTCATTGTTTTGATGTCCACCTCTACTATTTAGGTTGTCTCTCACCATGTTATGTCTGTACCAAAATAGACTTAGGACCCAAAAGCAGATGCAGAGACAGAAACCATTTTTGTGAGTTTATTGTTACTGATTTTGAGGTTGATGGTGAAGAGCAGAGTCCAGGCAGGTGATGACCAGACGCGTGTAGTCAAGGCAGGTGGACTGACTGGAGAGCAGACAGGCAGGTAGACAGGAAGGATGGCTTGAAGAGACAGGCTTGAGCAGAGAGACGTGGAACGTAGGATGGATTTTCAGAGCCTCTGGGAGCTTGAGTTTGACAGCAGATGGATAGATAATTTTCTCAATTTCAAATGGTTCAATATAATGAGGAGCCTAGTTACTTGATTCCACCTGCAGGGGGAGATCACAGAAGGAAAGCCAAACCTTTTGTCCAGGCTGGTAGTTAGGAGCTGGGGTCTGGTGGCGATCCGCTTGGTGTAGATTTTGGAAAGCAGTGTGATTCAGGGCAGCTCTCCTGTACAGAAGGAACTGAGACTTCCTCCTCCTGGGCAGGGAAGAGGGGAGTTTGGTATCCCAGAGAGGCCATAAATGGTGACGTACCTGTAGCGGAGCTGACGAGGGAGTTGCGAGCATACTCGATCCAGGGCAGGTGGGTACTCCAGGAGGCAGGGTGATGTTCCGTGACACATCGAAGGGCAGTTCGAGGTCCTGGTTGGCCCGCTGTGTCTAGCCATTGGTCTGAGGATGGTAACCAGAAGATAGGCTGGCAGTTGCACCTCTGGGGCAATCAACCCCAAGAGATTGTCCTGTTACGTTTGTACCAAAATAGACTTCGAACCCAAAAGCAGATGCAGTGACAGAAACCAGTTTTTGTGAGTTTTGTAAAAGTTACAAATTTTGAGGTCGATGGTAAAGAGCAGAGTCCAGGTAGGTGATGACCAGAGTTGTGTAGTCGAAGTAGGTGGACTGACTGGAGAGCAGGCAGGCAGGTTGACAGGAAGGATGGCAGACGGACAGGTCCATGGGAGTGGGTTGATCCAGAGTGTCCAGAAGCAGCAGGCTGCTGTTTTCAGGGAAAAAGCTCTAAAACCTTGTGTAAACTACCTGCTCAGCAACTAATGGAGACAAACACAGTTAGTGCCAAGCTAGTGAACATATTGGAGCATTTGGTTGCTAAAGAGATATCTATTTTTCTCAGGAGTTGGTGGAGACCAAAAACAGAGCTACAAAAGAGTGAACATTGGATTTACATTCATGACTCCAAATAAATGACAATGAAGACGAAAACCTGGTTTGAAAAACCACTGTTGTGATACTCATTGTGACTGGAGTTTTAGGTTTAGTCAAGACAGCTCACTCAAAGAAAGCCTGGTATGTCAAACTTGCTTCTAGTTTACAAGCCTGAGGAGAGAGGGTGAGATTTTTGGGGTTTGATACTTTCAAAATCTAGTTTGCTCTTGCTGGTTTCTCCAATGTTACCAACTCCTGTTTTAAAGCAACTTCTGGGGACA
The DNA here is from genome assembly GCA_037974645.1 of Hollardia meadi. Taxonomy (NCBI): domain Eukaryota; kingdom Metazoa; phylum Chordata; class Actinopteri; order Tetraodontiformes; family Triacanthodidae; genus Hollardia; species Hollardia meadi. The sequence goes on along the minus strand of JBBPCS010000374.1, from coordinate 7,523,568 downwards.
TTAAAGGTAAATCAAGAGGCAAAGGAGGTTAAATGGAAATCATGCATGAACAAAAAGACACCCTCAACAGTAAGATGTTTTTGTAAAACCTGTAGGGTCAGAGCACAGGCAGCTATCTTAAATAATACATGTGACAGAGGTTCAGTGTCTTGCTTAACAGCACTTCAGCAAGTCTTTCTCACCTGGACTGCTGACTCTGTTGTTCCAGGTTTGGTTCTCAGGAGGCACTTGAAGGTCATGTTCAAACTGAACCGTTTATTTCAAGAGAGCAAAAAGAAACTGCTGACATTCGTTTTATCCACATATGATCAGTCAGTCTGTCAGCGGGCCAGGATTATATACAATCAAATCCGGAGCTGAGGAGGAAACAAGGTCAATCCTTTGTATGATCCAGCCACCATCTGTGTGCCTGTCCTGGTTATTGGGCTGCTTTATGCTTTACACCATGATCTAATCTTAATGGTTCATATTAACATTCATGCATGTACTTTTTTGCAGTCAGTCAAGCTGGACAGCTGAAGACACATGTATACACATCTTTAGGCAATTGTGTGAAGGTTTGCGCCAGCTAAAGATTATAGTATGCTAGTAACACTGGGGAAGATACCAGATTTACCAAAGAATAACAAGGCCTTTTTAAACATAACAGTAAGATTATTTATTTTTCACACAAGTGATAGGAAAACGGGGAGGTTAATGTGTGAAATCTAAAATGTCAATAAGCAGGTAGCAAAGGTCACTTCATATGAGCCAACAGGAAGAGTGTTCAGAATATCCTCACCTCCTCACCATGAAAGAAGCGTTAATCATTATTTTCCCTGGTGAACATCAGCATGTTAGCATTGTCACTATGAGCATTCATGCTGATGTTAGCATTTAGCTCAATGCAACGCTGTGCGTGAGTACAGCCTCACAAAACTGCAAGGCTGTAAGGTCTTAGTCTTGTATAGACATTGAACAGACACAGAGTTATATCTATTGTATATTCGTAAAAACTGTCATACTTCCTTTATTTTCTTTCTTCTGTATATGTATTTTTTTTAAAAATGTTTTCCTTGATACTAAAATCTCAAACTTTCCCATAAGGAACATTAATGTTTCATCTTTTCATATCTTATCTTACCTTTGACTTTATTCGATAAAACCAAGATCAATTCTCAGGGCTTGACAGTGTGTCATCTCATAACAGCAGCTGTGCTATTGATGCACCTAGATGGTGAGTAGAGGCCAGACGAGCAGAGGATGTAATACTGTCTGTGACTGACAGGTTCACTCCTTCTAATAACTGTCTGGACAGAGAGAGCAGAGATATAGATGGGGATAGATAGATTGAATGTGAGAGGGGAGAGTAAATCAGCTGAGTGACTGTTAAAAATACATAATTTCCCACCTGCTGGGTAAAATTACCTGTCATTTCTACAGTCGTAATACATCCTTATCATAGTAGGTGTTGAGTCCAGATTAAAACACATTTTATGACAATGAATTATGAATAATCTAAAATAAAGAGACTTCTTATGTACATGAGACCGGTTGATTGTGTGAAAGAGAAACAAATAGTTTAATTTAACCTTGCAAAATCAACTAGAATCCCAAAAGAATAGCTGTTAAAAGTTTTATGTCATCATAAATTATGTGGAGAAAATGTGACCTACTTTCGATGGGTGAGAGAAACCAGAAGGGGGCTGCATCAGGCAGATATGAGGACTCTCAAAGCACAGCCAGTCATAGCAACATACTGTAGATGCTGGATTCAGTGACACATGAATTATCCCAGTAAACCATCTACCTTCGTACCTGCCATCCTTATTACATCATTACTGTAAGAAGCTAAATAAAACTACAGCGCTGATAGGGTTAGATGTTAGTTGGTAAAGCTATAGGGCCAAATAAATGCTAACTTCAGCATGCTAACATGCTCATATTCATTGTGCTAACACTTGATGCTTAGCAGGTATATAATGTTTTGCTCACATTTGCTATTTAGCAGTAAACAACCATCATCTGAGGCTGAGAGAAAAATCGGGAGGTCACCAAACAATTCATCCAGAGCTGGACATGAATGTGTGTACCTACCAAATTTCATGGCAACCTATCTTGTTGATATTTAGTCCCAAATGTCACCTGCTGGTGGCGCTACAAGAAAAGTCATTAGGCTTCATTGTCTGGGAACCATGGATATTTTTCAAGGCAGACCATTCAGTAGTTGTTGCTATGCTTATAGAATATAGAATATAGAACATCTTATTGTATTTTAACATTTATCAATACTTCATATGTGGTGCCATCCATTGCACAATATTCTACTTTTAAAATTTGATATTTCGTACCCAATGAAAACGTTCAACTAACAAAGATCGTATAACATATTTTTGTGCAATCAGTTCAGGATGAAAGTAAATGGCAGCCACACACTGCAGTGCACTGTTGTTGGCCACACGAGCAGCACTGAAGCCAAATACTGATATTGTGGTTCAGAAAAAAAAGTGAAGAAAGAATACAAACAAAGATTCAGTTGTTGGGTCATGGTCTCTAATAGCATTATGAATATAATGCCAGACTTTTATATCTACAAAACCCCACATTTACCCACATTTAAGAATTAAAAGAGGGAGTCATGGGAATGTATTTTGCAGTCACCACAGTACTGATGGACAACATTACATGGGTAAAATGGATCGGAGTAATGCTTGATCAGCACTTAAATTCTAAAATTCAATCAATAAATGATGTGGTGCAGTCATTGTAAGAATAACAACTATGCTCACTGGATAAAAGGTGCTTAAAAAGACAGATGTCATATTCCGTGTTAAGTCTCTATGGATTCCATGTGAAGACAGACTTTATGGCAGAGATAGAGACGGCACGTGAGTGTAGAAGAGGAATCTGCTTTTGGGCTTCAATTAGCTTCTAATCCTGAGGCTGTAGAGCAATGTTACATCCAGTTCCTCCTTCCTGTGTGGTGGAATATATAACACATCACAAAAGCACTGAAGAATTATAGGTCACCAAACCACTACTTGTATATTGTAATGTGCTGTCTCTCCCTATAGCAAAGGGTTATTGGCAACACTTTATCCTGCCTGACCAAGTAAATACTCTGAAATGCCTGACTCATTGATCCTTTATCTGACGGTTGTAAAAGCTAGAATCTGTGCATCCGACCATGGCTCTGAAGTATTATTAGCTAAACTGTATCAATAACTGTTTATTGATAAATCCATGGCGCTGTCTGTGGCGCTGAAGTGGTAAATGGATTTGTAATAGAGAGGCAAAGTCCCTCATCTTCCGCGATGGAACCATGGGACCTTATTTCAGAAAAAAATGCAGAGATAAATTATTTTTTGATCCCATTTGAATTGTGCCATGAATTATGCAAAAACATGATTTTGCAACTCAAGAAAAGTTGCAGCTTGTCATAAAACTGTTGAAGTATACAGTTAAGTCCAAAATGACTATCCCCCTTTATGAAAGTGAACAAAAACCCTTAGCTTTTCCAAAGAAATGACCAGTACCAAAAGTGTTTATACTATGATTACTTCTTACTAAGATATTTTACTGATGCACTCAGTTGAAACTAGAAAAAACAGAAATGACAAGGCCAAAATTATTAGGGCTCTGACAATCAATAGTCAATAGTGTAACCTTTCTGGCTCAGAACATGGCAAATTGTTCCAGCTCATCCAAATTACTTGATTTTTGAGCATGGGCCTTAATCTTGAGCTCCCGTCATAGATTTTCAATAGGATTGAGATCTGGGCTTTGAGAGGGCCAATCCGGATGGGGGGATCTGGGGGTTGTTGTTGACATCTCTGATGATTTTCCTCTCTAAGGTCGCTAGGTCTGGTTTGAAAGCTAAAAATTTCAATTTGCTACCATTCTCTTAAAAAATTCTTATTGGGGCAATTAATTTTGAAAAAAAATTACACAAATACATTTTTTAATCCGGGGAAAAAAAATCAAAATGTTACGTTGTTAGGTTTTGTGCCACACTATTTCTTGATGGGGATCAGTAACTCAAAACACTCTGGGAAGTTACTACACTTCTTTCGATAGACCCAGGCTGGCTGTTTCTCCCTGCTATCAGTCTTTACTGTAAGTGTCAAGTGATTCGAAATGTAGTTTTTACTGAGCAGTAACACAAAACAGAACAAAACATTCCATTTCATAATATCACACAATGTTATGATCTTCACCTTCCAGATATAGAAGTAAAAAATCTTATTATGATGTTAAAAGTTTTCCACCAAACTCAACTCACACACAGCACTTTATCTTCACTGCTTGTCAGAGATGACAGATTCACCTTTTACTGAACAAACAGCTTACCCAAAATCACAGATCACACTTTTGGCTCAAGGGACTTTGCACTCTTTACAACATACAACACCCTCTATCCTTAGAGCCTCAATTTGAATAAGGAAAATCTCCCAAAGGAAATCCTTTAGTGGGTGAAAAGGGGGTCTTTCTTCCAGGATGGAGTGGGCAGACATGCTGCAGATGTTCAGTGTGCAGAGAGCAGGATTAGACTTTCAGTAAGCACACATGCAAACACTGAGAGGAAAGACATGAATGGATAGGCAAGAAAAAAAAGCAGATGGAAAGAGAGAGGACCAGTAGAGGGGACCTATTGTATTATATTATGCACACAAGTATGACATTCATTCACAACATGATATTAAATTATATTGTGAGGTGAGCAGCCAGTGCTTGTGTCAACCTTTGATACCTCTTCACGTCTCCTTCCTCCCTACCTGACCACATCATCTTTACACTAATGATGCAATAGAAGTGGGGAGGAAATAAACCACACTGACTACATCTAATCTATATGTTAATGAGGCATAACTCGCACACAGAAGTAGAACAGGATTGGTGTAATTCAGCAAAATGCAGTCCATTAAAATCTACTAGAGCGACCGAGGCTGTGAACGGCCATTAAAAAACAGCAGAAAACAGCACCTTGCAGGTCAGTGGGATTAGAATTAGAATTAGAATTAGAATCTGTCGACCCACTATTGCTGTGAAAACAATCGATTTATCTAAAGGACAGCGATTTAAATCCACCTCATCACTTCCATGAAAGTCCAGCAGCGCTTTTGGTGTGTAATATGGACGCACACACGCTGTGTATCCCAGAGTGTGCAGGGCTGTGTTCTCTCAAGCAACGACAACATTAATCACATCTGACTTGGCCGCTGAAACATCCATGTACGCCCTTCCCCCACTTCCTGAACAACGAAGAACTCTGCTCCACTCTTCTTTTTCTCTACTACACACAGATGTATATATGTTGTGTATTGCGAAAATCCCTTTAATCCCCTGTTAGCTTTCACTTGATATTCATGCACCAACTCCCACAACCCTACTATGAATTCCTCTTTGCCTTTTTTTTCAATTTCATGTTGTGCTTTTGCTTTTGCTTTTACTGATCCTGCATCAAGTCATGTCTCTACCTCCACTTCTTTCCTCTCATGTTCCTTTTCAAGTCAAAAACACTCAGTCCCCCAATCAATACAGCCTAAAATAAACTCTGATGAGGAAATCTGGCCTCTGCTGCAGAGTTTACTCTGATGCATATGTTGTGGCAGTCGCTTTCAACCCTGCATGTCTGACACACACAATACAAAAATGCAGGTGACTGTACTCAAACCTGCGTGACAACATGACGAACAGGTTTACCCTCAGCAAAGCTACTTGTCCAGAGCACAGATGGAGGGCTGACGTCAGCAGGCCAATGATGCTGTCTTCATCTCTCTCTCTCTCTCTCTCTCTCTCTCTCTCTCTCTCTCTCTCTCTCTCTC
>JBBPCS010000374.1:7466712-7507179 GCA_037974645.1 Hollardia meadi | reverse complement strand
CACAAATGTGTGTGCGCACACACACTCGCGCGCTCACACACACACACACACACACACACACACACACACACACACACACACACACACAAGAACAGGACAAAAGCCTTGTCTGTGAGTCCGTATGGAGGAGGCACACTGTTACAAACTGTTAACCTTTCTAAATGGCAGGAGCCGGTGTGTGTGTGGGGGGGTATTGTTAAGAGGAAAAAGACACGAGGATCTGCCTTCTGGGCTTGAGAAAAGGGAACAAGGGGAAGGAGTGTTTCAAGGATCCTTCTCAGGGGAGAAAAACAATGAGGCCTGTTGGGGAGCTAGGCCTCAGCTGTTGAGAAGACATATGAATATAAGCTCTTTGTGTTTACGATTATGTTTGAGAAAAATGCTTTCCTTTCATATAGGAATATCAAACATACAGTATTTAGGCAGTGCTCAGGACCAAAACCAATTCACTCTTTGCCTTTTAGCACATACCTGCAGCATCAGCAGCTTTTAGGAAACTATGTCTTACCCAGATTCTGGCCGACTCCATCGACAAAAAGTTACATCTACAGAACCAATAAATCTCCATCTGTCAGCAAATTGAAATTAAGACTTGGGACCTGATAATGTCTTTCTCTCAAACACACACGCACGCACACACGCACTATTACACTATGTTCGTCCTTCAGCTGTGTTGCCATCTTCTTATATCAACCTTAGTTATGTCTTTGGCTGCAATGCTGTTTTTCTCTGTTAATGTGTTTTAATACAACTGTACAATCTTTGAATATTTGTTTTTCCCTTTGTTTAAGAATTTAAAGCAACAGTTGATACTTAAAGGAATGTGCTTATTTGCTTCCTTGGTGAGAGTTACATGAGAAGATCAATACCACTCTCATGTGCATTAATATAAAGCTAACGCCAGAAGCTGGTTAGCTTAGCTTAGCATGAAGACTGGAAACAGCAAGCCTTTAAAAAAACATATAGCACCTCTAGCTCAGTAACACCTAGACGGAAGAGGGCCACATGTGAAAAATGTATTTGACTTCTGACTTAAATCTCAGAAAAACAATTCTGTTTAAAGTTAGAATTCTGAGAAAAAAAAGTCTGAATTCTGAGAATAAAGTCAGAATTCTGAGATTAAAGTTAGAATTAAAGTTAGAATTCTGAGATTAAAGTCAGAATTAAAGTTAGAATTCTGAGATTAAAGTCAGAATTAAAGTCAGAATTCTGAGAAAAAAAAGTCAAAATTCTGAGATTAAAATCAGAACTCAAATAAATTTTGCACATGTGCCACTAACTCAAATAAATGTTTTACATGTGGCCCTAAACCTCTTCCTATTAGGAGATGGGACACGGGCCAAACTAAAAACTCAAAGTACACTTCAAATAAATGTTTCCCAAAGATGGTTATTGTGATTTCAGGTAGTTATTATTACAGTGATGTGTGTTTAAGGGTTCATTTTTGTGTTTAATCAAAACAGTTTGGTTTCAATTTGCTATTTCATGCAAAAAAAGGGGGTCTGACTTCATGAGCTGAGCCCTGTTTGCAATCGAGTTGGACCAGTGTATGGCCAGCAACTTGATCCTGGGGCTCCACTGCAGTCACTACTGCACAAACTCTGGCTCCAAATGATATCACCAGTGCAAGATGGTGGCGCTCTTGTCCAGAATAAGGCTTCTTTCTTGTTTAGTCAATGGCAGGCACCAATTCCCTTTGGACAGAGCTAGGCTATCTGTTTCCAGTTCGTATGACAAATTAAGCTCAGTAGCTAGCTACAGCTTTATATTTAGGGTGTACTACTGTGTGAGACTAATCATCTCATAACTCTGGACAAGAAACTGAACACGTGTAAGCCTATTTGCCAATATGTGAAACTATAAACTGAACCAAACCAATCTAAACTAAACTACGCTAAATTAAGCTAAACTAGGTTAAACTAAGTGAAGTTAAAACATTAACAAGCTTTTCCTCCACCCAAAAAAGACCTCCGTTTCCAACAAAACCCACAATATGGCGAAATATTGAACATTTTTTCCAGGTCTTATCACACACACAGCAGCAGCAGGGTTGACTCATAGCACCTCCTTGTTAAGCTAAAACATTCCCTCCCTGTGTCAGCCCGAGTGCCCAGGCCTCTTAGCCTGAATCTGTGATTAAATTCGCGAAGTGCTACTATATAAACAGTCCAGCATCTGGGGGACGGAAAATCTCACCACAGGAATGCAGCCAGTCATTCTGTTATTAATATTTCATAGAGCTGAGAGGAACAGCAGGAGGGGTGAGGGGGCTGCATTGGAGTGAGTGAAGGCGAGTTGAAGAGAAGAAAAGTGAAGTAATTTCAGTGTTTACAGAATACCAAATTTGAACGGCAAGTTTGCAAAACAATTGACTATTAAGAAATGGCTGTTCTATGACAATGTATGCTAACTAGAGTTTTTAAAAGCATTCAAAATTTTGCAAAAAAACCCCCACTATATAAGAATTATCCTGAAAGTCAGAAGAACTAAACATAACATTTCTTAGGTGAAGTATAATCCCAGCAGTGTTTTTTTTTTAAATGAACACCGACTGTGTGTTCTGAGCCAGAGACATGCAGGATTAATCCCACTTTGTTGGTCTTGTCCTCTCATTCCAGCTGCCTAATAAACCTGTCAAAACAGCCTGAGCAGGAGAAACACCCCCTTTCATTTTGTTTAAAGATACAAAATGAAAACAGAGGTGTAGACTGTCTGAGTTTTCTCTAAAAGGGGGATGAAAAAAAAGCCAATTCTCTCCAAGAAAAAAGAAGAGAAGGGGTCTAAACGAGGGCTCACTGTACTTTATTAAAAGCAGCCTTCATTCCACAAGCTCTTACCTCTGATTATTGATGCAGGCAGGTTGTCCAGGTGCAGGCCAGACTTGTAGAGGAGGAGGATGTGTTCAAAGGCCTCCAGCGTTTGATTGATGTCAGCTTTCAGCTCCCCTGGACACACACAATGTATTAAATCTTGTAAAAGATCTAACTACAGGTATTAAGTCATACTCATCCAATATGGATGATTTGTTGTTTCTTCATTATGCTCGCCTCAAATCCCAGTCGTGTATTGTATTGTATCACAGTGTAACATGTCATGAAGTATCTTGTCGAGCTCATTAAAAGAAGCACTTAGAGCGAGGCATGTCATCACACGACTACAATCGCGGTATGATTTTCTTTTTGATCCTCAATGGTTAACGTCAAGTCGAGACGACTCTCGTCCTTACCTGTTGAGTTCATGATGTGGCCTACCAGGTGTGTGAGCCCGGGCGGGGCCTGGTGAGGCAGCAGGTAGGTGAAAAAATACCTGAGGCCAAGCAAAGAAAACTCATTCAGACAGAAAGACAGGCAAGCCCCATCACATAGCGACCACAGAACATGACTTGTCTCACACGGGTGTTAAAACAAACACAGTCCATAAAGCTGTCAAAAAATCTGAAGGCTTTTTAAACAGAAAGGACTCCGTTTTTCCACTGACACTACCAATTTATTCATCACACCTCCCCCATCAAACCACAATTTTCCAGCTGCATGTCTTTACTATCAACAACATTTCAGGTGTCAGTTGGAGCTACATTTAAGCAATCATTAACTTAGCTGCTCTTTCCATCCATCACATGTCTATCTTGTAGTAAAACTGTCGCTTTTCTTACCTATAGGCGTTGTAAATGTTCCTCTTCTCACTCAGGCCCTCACACACTCCCCGGGCGGAGCACGGCAGAGTGAAATTTCTGTGTGGAAACTGGAGGGTGCAGTCCGCATCTGTGTGACAGGACGTCTCTTCGGCGCTGGTGTCATCCAGGTCTGTGAGCTTCAGGCTGCCGGACACGGTGACAAACTGCCGGGGCTGGAAGTCCAGCAGAGCCACGGAACCCAGAGGAGACTGGGACAGGAAGTGGAGAAGCCTGACCAGATCCAGACACACCTGGGAGGAGATCAGACACGCCAAAAGTCGATCAGTTAGAATGAATAAATATTAGCTTAAGTGCACAGAAACATAGTTGTCGTTGTAGCTTCAAAAAGTAGAAGTGAAATAGTTGATTAGTTAACAGAAAATTTAATCTGACAATCTGCTTTTTTCTGTTTTTTATCATTTCAAATGCAACATTTTTGGCTTTTATAATGCTGATCAGACAAAGTTTAAAGATGTCACCTTGAGTTCCGGCAGCTTTCAATTGGACAGTTTAAGGAATTAAATTAGGGCTGCAATTATTTTCATTATCATTAAATCTGAGGACTTTTTTCTTGATGAATCATTTGGATTTGAATGCCCATCATGATTTCCTAAAGCCCAAGTTGACATATTCAGACAACTGGTTTTGTCTGACCAACAGCCCAAAACCCAGAAGTACGTTGTGCTGGCTTCTTTTTCCTCATAGAAGAAAAAAGAAGCCAGCACAAATTCTAAGAGGAACACCTGGAAGCAATGAATTTCTTTTGCATTTTTGCTTAAAAATGACTTAAATCATGATCTAATTATTAAAATAATTGCTAATTTTCTTTTGACTGAGTAATCAATTAACTGAGAAATCATTCAGCTCTAGATTTAATGACTTAATGATTAATCAAAATTTTTAAAAAAAGGAAAAAAAGGCTGATTAATGAAAATAATGATTGATTGCAGCTCTACTTGTAGTTCCAAAGTTGGGGTTAGTTTTCGTGTTTTAATAGATATTGGTGGGTAACATGGTTACTTACAAGTTTTGTCAAATAAAAACCTTTAAAAAAAAAATGTTGGAATAACCAAATAAAATCTTGCTTGAGCTAAAAAGGTACATGTTTTTTTTTCTGAAAATGTGACACACTGGATAATGTAACCAAGTTTCATTATACAGCTGTATAATATCAAAAACCTGCACTCTCACTGGAACAGTTACTTGCTTGTAAGACGTTTCACCAACCACATTTGCAAACCATTGCCTGAGACTGTTTTTCTAGTACTCTTTAAATCCCATAATAAATACAGAAAGGGGCAAAATAAAGGCATTAGCCACGCACTGATTGAGCATGAAATGATCCTGTCACAAACATAGCTGCAGTGTTAGGTAATGCCCCGAGTCTCCTGGACGTCACTTGGTGAGATCGAAGCACTGTAATAACAGGGCTGGGTGAAACCGAACACCCCTGGATTACTGTAGCCTGCGCAGATGCAACGTAGCTGAAAGGGGCCAAGCAGCTCGAGGGGGGTATTATGAACGGCTATTTGGGTGATGCAGCTAAATGAGACCCATAGTTGACATGATACTCGCAGACGGGAATGTTACTTTTGCTAATCCAAAAACAAAGCATGCATGCTTGGACATTTATTTTTTCTCTCTTGCACCCATTCTTTCTTTCAAACACATCCATGCGCGAAGACACACACACACACACACACACACACTTAGAACCCTGGAGTGTAAATTCAGCCTCTGTTGACTCCCACTGTGAGCATACCTGTGATGGGGGTTGTGTGTGTGTGTGTGAGAGAAATGAGATGACATTCCTAGCCTGCAGTGGATTAACTCAAGGACCCGTCTCCATTCCAGCAATGGCCTGATCAAATACACTGAGGGACAGATGTCGGACCTTCAGGAGTTTCAAATGTCTGCCTCCCTCATCTCTCTCAACCTTTCCGATCAGGACGGCTTGCACACATATCACATGCAACATGTGCGAGAGAGACTTTCAGCCCTACAGTGTGCAGTGTAGCGCAAAAGGGTAAACGACAGCTGGAAATGGGAGCTATGCTTACCCTGAATCTGTCCTCCCAGGGACTCTGGAGCAGCTGGATCATCTGGAGAGGATTCCCCTGCTCAAGAATGACTGTGACTCTTCCCCTCTCTCCTCCTCTTCCTCCTGCACAGTGACCTTTGAGCTGTGGAGTGGAGAATAACTGTGGTTAGTCATAAGATATAAGATAATTATGCGATTGAAACAAGCAAAAGCAAGAAGCCAAAGTGTCAAAAAGTTCTGACTGTACAGGTAAACTATGATGCTCTGCCCCCTTTGTTCTCTACATCTCAGACTTGTTAAAGTAAAATCACATCAGCCCAAAGGGAAATGTGCTATGTACGCTTGTGAAATCAATTGATTGAGCTGTTGGACACACTCCGCCATCACTTCACTGCTAGGTGTGAGAAACAAACTCATCCGTTTAGTTCAAACTAGTTCTAAATTGGGCTGTAATGGTTTGAGTGTATGAACGCTGGGGATTTCAGACGCAGCCGGGGATAGTACAGAGGACAGAGGCACATTGTCTGCTCCTGCCAAACTGGACCCAAAGGTCAGAAGAGGGTCAGTGAATTTAATTTAATTACATGGGAAGGTCCTGCAGAGCCAGTGAAGCCTTTCATCCAGCCCACTGTGTGTGAGACAAAGGAAAATCTGAACAGTGGTACATGGATTATGGAAAAACCTCATAATAATCCAGCTGCAGTTCCAGTGTTCAAAAGTGAGCTTCTAATGTCCTACATTCGTTAACTTTGCAACAGAATATACTGGCTCTGGTATTTGAACATTAACCATACATTATTCAGTGCTTAAAAACGTTTTTAAATGTCTGCACACAGAGGGAGCACTTTACCTTGATGACGTTTGGATGCTGCAGCCTCTGCAAAAGGACTATTTCTTTCTTCAGCTTGTAAGAAACGAGCTCGCGGCAGCCTTGAGGGTCTTTAAAATCCTCCACACACTTCCCCATGTCTATCCCCTGCTCGTTGACGAGTTTTAACGCCACGGGCTGACCTCCGGCGAGATTTACTTTGACAACCAGTTTGGTGTATCCAGAGCCGAGGATCTCCACCGCCTGCATGTCCACCAGAGAATCACAATCCATTTCATCCATATGCGCTTTCCTGGAGCCATGCGCGATCTCATTCCACAGACTGTAATCCGAAGTCGAGTCTAGTGCTTGATCATGTTGGGATGAAAGTCGACTCTGGCCGGGCAGCCCGTTTGGATCATCATCACTGGGTAAAAGCAGCGGAATGATTTCTTTGCGCCTCTCGTTCAGTTGGTAAATCAACGCCCCGCGCAGCGACGCAGACTCCCTCTCATGTCCAGCAAGAGTTGCATTGGAAAAATTAGATATTCTAGCTCCAAACTGCTGCACGCTGCTGATCAAGAGTGACACCAGGATAGAAAGAACCACGAAAGCCAGGAGGGCAGCCGCGCGTAAAGAGTTGCCCATGCCGGGCATTTCCCTCTCGTGGCACGGCTACTGCTGCTTGGGGGAAAAAAGACGCACGGGCACAGGAATCGGACGACCGCTTGCTCCAAGTGAAAGGAGTGACTTTTCTACAGAAGAAGGGATCAGCTCCTTGTTTCCACCTCCCCGGGAACTCCCTCTAGAGGTGTGTCCTGTCCGCTCGTAACTTTACACCCGCTGAACAACTTTGCAGGAGAGCTCGACCCCATGTTGTCACTCAATCCGCGTGTCAAAGCGCTTTCCGCAGCTGATTTTACAACACCAATCAGACGCTGCGTCTGTGGAATTAAAGAAATAAAGAAATGCAGTGGCCGAATAACGAACTTAACGAACTTTATTTGACACACACACACATACACACACACACACAAAAGGGGGGGAAAAAAATCGAAATATCTTTACGTTTGAACTTAAAAATTTGACCCTAACAATAATCCTGAATTGTTTTAATTAGTAAGATGGTTAATTTTATTCACTGTATAAGCTAATGATAGCGTTTGTTCAACATTTAACCACAATCTGTGTGTTTATATGTTTTATATTATGGAGAGACGGGATTGATTGCTGTCACCTTCAAATTATGCCCAACAGGTGGCAGCAAAACACCTTATTGTCTTCACTCATAAACTATCAATTGCAGAAATTGATTTCTTACCGTTCAGAAACATTATAGTAACAATTCACAGACATTTTATTGTGCTGTTTGTTTCCACAGTGTTCTATTTTTAGTCATCTAACTGTGTTTTTTTTCACAGCTCTTTAGGCAGCGCTGAAGCTGTAATGAAGTGTTTCCCTTCGCATCAGAGATCTGCCACTGGAAATTACCACGGCTGTCACCTTCAGCCAGCAGCCCAACCCCATCTCCTCAGCCTCTCATTACATGTGTGCCTGGTTTCCAGTTTTTGCCTGTCAGGCTTTGGGGACATGTGCATTTGTGCGTTTCTTTTTTCTTCTTGTGTGTGTGTGTGCGTGTGTGTGGTTAGCTGAGCAGTGTAAGTTAATCAGTGTCTGAAGTCAGCAGGGCATTAGCCGTGTCAGCTGCAGCACAGGCTGTTCAGAAAACTCCATGCCAACCACCAACACAGCAGGCCTCTGTTGAGTCTGAGGACAATGTAGCACAGAAACACTTCGGCATGAAGATCATAAAGAAAGTCTAAGCTCAGACTCACTACAGCTTTCGGCTACCTCCTTTGATCATCAAGGATAAAGTGTTTAAACCACATTTAACAGCTCAGATGATACTTAATCAACCCATTTTTACGGTGTATGAATCAGTTTTAAACATCATGACTCACTGAAGCAGCAACAGATATGAATAAGGCTACATTACTGGGGTGAAAATAAAGATACCCCCCTCCACTGTCTCTCATTTAAACCATGAATCAGGACTTTTAGCTCTCCCACAAAAAAAAATTATCTCACACCCTCCTTTTCCTGATCTTTGCCTTTCTTCCCATAAGTTACTTCCTTTCTATCCCAAGGTGGCTCCTGAGACACAACGCTGTGATTCATATTTATAACCAGAGCCAGGCCGGCGTCCACTTCATTAGCAGTGAGCCACTCAGCTTTGGCTTTGGCCGGCTCTCAATTCTCTTCACCCAAAGTCATATTCGGTTTTCTTCATTTCTTCTTTTGTTCTCACCTCTTCCTGGGAACCAACAGAGCAACATTTTTGACCTCTACAAATTAATATCAAATTGATGTAATACTTAAAAAAACACACCTGGTGCACTTAGTATAAAACATGTTAAGAACTATTTGTCTTGTTACCTCCAGAGGAAAGTAACAAAGTGCATTTATTAAATAGGATTTTGAGAGACCACTTAAGATGTCCTTTTTGCCCTCTTTGTAATTTATAAGTTGTTAATGATCAATTGCTAATAATGCTTTAGAGATCAGTTAAGATTTTATAAGAACAATTTTGGGGTTTGTGAAAAATCTCTTTTCTGTTTGGTAAGAACACAGTATTAGTTTTAAACATCAATAAATGGTAATGGTTTTCATGTAGTCTGCAGCTTGAAGGGATGGTAAGTCATTAATTTGGAGTTTTTAATCAATCAAGTCTGCAAATGTGTTTGGTTTAAATAAGGGATTTGTCAAAGCCTGGCAACACAAAAGTTGTTCTTACTGATGGCTAAATACTGACCTATAAAGCATTAGTAAATGGTCCATTAATCAATAACAAAACATTTAGTAAGCCTACAGCTTACAACCCCTTTATAAATCTCTTATTGTAAAGTATGCTGCAACGTTTAAATGCTTATTTTTCCTGCAATGTTACGAAAACGTAAAGGGAACACGCTTAGACCATTGTGATACCCTTCTTGCATGCATTTTCCAGTACGTTTGTTTATTTAGGCCTAATTGATTCAAATATTGACAATCTCACTCTCCTTCTTATTGATTGGTATATCGATATAAATTGGAAATTGGAGATGGTTGATCTGAATTCACCTCATTAGCCCCGACAGGAGTAATAAGTAGCGCGTGGGTCATCAGCCGCTGGAGGTCCCAATTAAGCGCTTGTTTTAATGGAACACGCCATCGCTGTCTGTGTACCATCATGACGAACATTAGACAACAGCTGTAGCTCCTGTCCGAGCCAATTAAGCAGGCACTGATGCATACTATCCGTCACTTTGCGCTCCAGCACCGCAGCCGGTTGGACAGCGACCAGGCAGCGTCCTCAGCATCACCGCGGCTCCGCCAATCAGAGCGCAGCTCAGGGCAGATTAACCCCAACATCCCCGGTGCTGCTCCGTAGTAGCAGCCCCAGAAACAAGCCCGTACCTCTGATCCTCGTGGGCTCAGTCTGGGCAGATGGAGGCTGTTTGGTTAACCGGATTTTTAAAAAACAACAGTAAAATGATAACTGCCTTCTTTCATATCCAGCCTTGAAGCCGACTAAGGAGGGAGATGGACGCTTGCTCCATAATAGGAGAAAGCACGGATGCGATAGTGATGGATGATTCTCCCACAGATGAAAGGGAAATTCAGAAGGCTTGCCAGAGGTGGGTGTTTGTTCTTGTCTGGGGATTTCTCTGGTTCTTAGTGTGTGACTTGATTATTGTAGAGAGATTTACAGTGGTGGACGTGAATGTGTCTTTACCCTCCTGTGGCCAGTGTGAGTATTGTTCAGTCCAGCTGTGGACAATAGGATTATGCACTACATATTATTTCTGCTGCTGTTATTTTTTTTAATTACACTATTAGAACTGTCATTTAATTTCTAAAATTTCCAGGTCAAATATCATTAGTTAAACCATAAAAACATGCTGTGTATCAGTATTTTAGTTGTGCTTTGAATGCCTTCTTTGATTTGGCTTCATACTTTTTGCCTTTGACAGCAGAAGTAGCAACACAAACAACACGCAATTTTTCTCTGTCACAGTTGACTTCTGTTCAGTGTCATCAACCTCTTGCTACCCACACGGGGTCTCTGGGTCACTAGTGTCACCCTGTCACTCACTCTGCTGCATGAAAAAAATGGCCAAGGGGCTTCAAACATGACAGCGGGAGCTGGAAACAGCTGCGGCCTGCCATCCTTTAGCTCAGCAGCACATTTTTGTTTATCAGGATCCTCTCTTGACTTTTTTTTTTATATGAAATTTTACCTCTTGATAGCCCCCTCCCCACTGAAACCAGCTCTCGTATTAGGAAGGTTAACAGTCTGACTCCTGCATACAGCCTGAGCTTTTTGTCCTTTTTTGTGTATAGGTGTTTGAGGACATGACACTGGCAGAGAGTTGATGAAAGAGCCACACTGTAGAAAGGGAGAGAGACAGAGGAGAGAGTAGTAAGAACTGACAGTCTTTAGCTTGTTAGACACCGTTTTTTACAGCTTAGATTCATGCTCACGTGATTGACTTAGCTTTAATGAACTTGGACCATAAAGGAAAATTATAATATTCTAATGAGCATCTTATATTACATTTCCATTTTGTCTGCGTTGGTCATTTTTCACATTTGATGCTTTAAGTACACGTACAAACCTTTACTTGTGTAACAGTTTCAAGGCAGGACTGCTACAAGATATGAATACTTTATCCACCACTGCATTCACTCAGTCGTTATTAGGCCCACCTAGCTGAAGCTAAAGCTAATACAACAGCCCAGAAATAAACCTTACCTTTGTGATGGTTACAATTTTCAATTTTAGATGAAAATGTTTCAGAGAGGTTTTTCTGGTCGTTTTGGAGGCTGTGGTGCTGTTGGATTATAATGCCTTATAATGTGAGTGGTTTCTGATATTTTGTCTGCCCTCATTGATATCTCATAGCTATTGTATTGGACTGCATTATTTTAGATATGTATGTAAAACAAAATGGGAGCAACCTTTCACCTCGTACACTTTGTTATTTTGATGCTTCTCTGATTTATGACACCATTCTGACATCAGCGTCCTTTTTTCTTCTCCTGGGTGTGGCGAGCAGCTCGACGACACCTTCCTGGATGTATTTTTATATTCATCCACTGAAATATTAATGAGTTCCACAAATTGCCCTCCTCATGTGTGCGTGTGCCTTGTGAAAAACCACCAAAGAGGAGTAATATGCTTAAATGCTAATAATTATCCTGAGCCCTGTAGTGAGGAGGCTGCCAGGCACAGTTTACACAGTAATAATTTAGCATACATTTTAACCAGCATGAAGTTCTGGATGGATAGAGTTTATTGTGTTACACCACTAGTATTGATTGTTGATAATAATAAATAATAATAGTGTCACTCCAGTGCTTAAATAGACTAAACTCGATGACAAACATTTGCTATGTGACAAAGAGCTGTTGAGTACGCTGTGGGTTATTATCTATTATTTAGATTACGGTTTTCATTGTAAATACAAGATACTGAGGTTCAGTTCCTCACTGAGCTCCACCAATAATCAGCTCCATAGTCCCTCTGCTACCAGTTCAACAGACTACTCATCATCTGTGCGTCTTATTATGGAGTGCAAATAAAACTGTGTGAGGTCATTTAGGCTCTGTTTACTTACTCCGTCGCCATGGTGAGAAGACAGGAAGTGCGGTTGCATCCAGTCTGCTGTGGAAAAACAAGCATGTGGGAGACTATACAGACCTTGTGGCTCCATTAGTTCCGTTTGGTCTGTTCATTTACTTTAGACTTTAGATTAAATATCATGAGACCTTAGACTTCTTAAAACTTAAATTCTGGAAATTAAGGTTAAATAAATCTGACTGAAAAGCAAGCCTGTGATTAACCCCTTAATATAGCAGTCTACCGTTTCAGGTTTAAGGTTGGAAAAATCATCTATTTCTATATGCATGCAGTATATTCTGTATCAGCCTGTTCCAGTGCTGCATTGAAGCTTTAGGATGTTTACACTGAGTGAAATATTCAAACTTAACATGTTTTTATGGCTGCACCACAACATCAAATGGAAAAGGTTGATTGCGTGGTGCAGCTGTGGAATCGAGACGTCTTTCTCCTTTTGAATTTAAAATAAAGTTCTGTGGGTTTGAATAATGTTTGGGAGCCCAACATCTACAGGTCAGTGAGGTTTAATGGTTCTAATATACTGGCACATTTTACAGGACATTAATTTGTTTTTGGAATATGTTAAAATAGAATCCAAGACCAAGAGTCTAAAGACATGCTAGTGGCTTTGTGAGGCTGTACTTTGACCTAAATGCTAACACTAGCATGCTAACATGTGGATGTTTAGCATAAGGTTTACCATGTTCACTGTCTTAGTTTAGCATGATGATGCTAATTAGCAGTAAACACAAAGTGCAGCTGAGGCTGAAGGTAATCTAGTTAGTTTTGCAGGTGTTTGGTCCTAAACCAAAGTATTGTAAATTGAAATTTTGACTTGATGATGATGCTAGATTAAAAGGTGAGGGGATCACCAAAGCCACCAGGATTCATCCACTGGGAACCATGAACGTCTGTACCAAGTTTCATGATGATCTATCCAGCCGTTATATTTCAGTCTGGACCAACCAACCACCCAACATTGCCATACCTAGAGCTCCTTAGTGTGGCTAGAAACAGATAATTCTTTAACCAAGTTTTATAAGGCCCTCACCCAGTCTCATATTATCTATCCTTGACAGCCACCTAAATCTCTTAATGGAGTCTGTGACATATGAAAATAGACTGGTCCTCACTCTCTCTCTTCTTCTTTCTCTCACACATCCACCTTTCTTTTTGGCCCTCATTACTTCCAGTAGCCACAGTCTATTACCCAGAAATCCTTACCTCATTAGCTCTGCTGGCCCACTCAATTCTCTGTTGAATATGAGCTAAAGCCAGGAAGAGAATGCAGTCAAGAAGCTAAGATGTCAATCAATGTGTGGTGGGAGAGATATGCAAGTTTTATATTTATTCCCTTCTCCATATTTGCAGTTTCACAGAACCTTCAATTTAAAAGATCCTTGTTGCTTCTTTCTCTCTTTTCTCCTCTCCGGCAACCATATTTTCACATTTTTCTCGTCTCCTTTTCCTTTCACACTCCCTCACCCATCTTTCTCTCCTCCCGTCTGCCTTTTTGTCCTCCCAAGTGACATCCCGGCGGTGTCTCTGTGCCCTCCTGACAGTGACTGTGCTACTGAGTCTCAGTTGACAGTCATACAATCTGAAGGGGAGCTATGTGACAGCTGCAGCAGCCTTGGCAGACCCTCTTCCTCCTGCCAGCTTTATCACCAAGTACGTCTGAGCACCGACTGTACTGTGTGTTGATTAGGGTAGATATTTGGGCGACCATTAAAACAGACTCAGAATGTCTCAAATCTTAGAAATAGATCCAGGATTTGGCAAAAATATTATGTCACTCAAAAGACTTGAATGATACCAGAATCCTCTGTGTCTGTGTATGTATTTCATCTGCTCTTTTTCTTCTTGAGGTCTCCCTGGGTCCTCAAGCTGGTGCGTACGATTCCCTACAGCCCCGAAAATGTCCCCACTGCAGCCATTATGAGCCAATCAAACCAAACACCTGCCATCACTCAAACACAACAGGTCCTCATGCTGAAGGAGGCGCCGTGAGATGTCATTGGCTGCACGGGTCCAATAAAAGCGGGACACAGAAACCGACGCAGCGACATGTGGTGACAGTAAGGTGCGTTTTAGGGAATAGTTAGACATTTTGAGAAAAAATGCTTGTTGTGTGGCTGGTGGAGAGTTGGATGAGAAGACTGATGAGAGTGGTGTCATACAGGAGAACAAATAAGCAAATTTCCCAAAATGTTGAACTCTTCCTTTCAAGGCCTTATTGCACTGAAGACTTTTCAAAAGTTTTGAGTCATTATTACAATGAAGTTTTCAATTACTTACAGGGATGGAGGACTCTACTGTATACTGAGAAGGTGAGTGCTAAAACCAATTTTCACTTTAAAACCCAATGCTGATCATAATTATTTTTTACTCAGTGTCATTGGCGGCTTCTTCTGTGCTTTTCTATTTGGCAGTTATTCCCAGGTGATAGTGGACTACCCGTTAGCGGTGTTGGTGGGTTGTGCTGTGCTGCTGATGGGATGCTCACTGGCTGGACTCTTCATTGGTCCACTGCCAGACTTCTCTGACCCTCTGCTGGTGAGCCTGAAACACAGTCTCTCTCTCTCTCTCTCTCTCTCTCTCACACACACACACACACACACAAAGCATACAGAGTCTAAAATGTAATCCTGCAGTCTCCCAGGGTGCAGCACATGTATCTCTTCTGTCACCATTCTGTCAAGTCTACAATACACCTCAGACGGAGTGTTAATTACTGTTTCCCTAATGGCTGATGATCTCAACCACACTTCAGTCTCATCTCTGATTCAATGAACCACACTGGATTAAATCACACTGTCATCTTAATTAAAAACGTCTTTTCACTTTTGAGATGCACGCTTTCAGGATAAACCCTGATTAAGGCATTATTCTGAGAATGCAACATGTGAATCACAACAAAGCATCATTAATGATAAAAGTAAAAAAAAAAGATTTACATAAAAAGGCCTACACAAGGGTTTCTGCTGTATGTGTGAGGCTCTTACCTTCAGGAAAATATCAAACACTCATCGAGCAAACAAGCTAATTCAGAGTGTTTTTCTATGATAGTTCAGACAACACACGTTTATGATGCTAATTCATTCAGTAAGCTGCTGCAGTGCTTTGATGGGAACCAGCGTCCACACTGCATATTTAGCTTTGATGTGTGTGTGTGTGTGTGCGTGCGTGTGTGTGTGTGTGTGTGTGTGTGTGTGTGTGTTCCTCAGGGCTTTGAGCCAAGGGGAACATACATCGGAGTTCGCCAGTTCAGCTTGTCCAAGCTGCAGGAGAACACTGGCCCTGGGAAAACTCTCTCTCCCTTACCACAGCAGCTCAGTAAAAGGTCAGCAGAACATATTTATTAAAGCATGTACAGTCAATAAAATATTAATTGAATAAAATATTAATTATGAAAGATGTTCTAATCAATATTTTTTCTACTGACGATGGGGGAAACTATGTGTAATGCAAAAAGCCTCACTTGTAGTGATGAATCCAGTGAGAATTATCACCTGACTACAAATACAAACAAACATGATTCCAAATGAATAATAATGCTGCTCTGCTCTGAAAACATTTGTTTTCTGTTTTAAAATGATTTAATTGTGAGACTTGTCAGTCTCAAACTTGTTTGGAACTAAATGAATGTGTTTAAAAAGTGCATATGTGTGTGTATCTGTCTGTGCTAGCTTTGGGGGTGCTACCAGTGGAGATGGCAGCAGCAGCCAGGATCCCTCCAGGCTTCGGATCAAGAGGATGCTGGCTAGAGATTCATCTCCAGACACCTTCCTCTGTGATGCTCCAGGTGGGTCAGTCCTGATCAGTCCATAAAATTCACTGATGTTAAAAAAGATCTTTTAAACTTTTGCTACACTGATTATAGCAACAACAAATATACTGAATGACAGTGTGTCCTGGTTTTACTGGAATTTATACCCCCTGAAACTTAACTCTTGACAAGTGATGATTCACTGCTGGTCATCTTGTTCCTGTATGTTGAATCCATCTGTCTCTCTTCATGCAGGCGAGCATTTGGCTCAGTTGGTGTTTCGGTCAGAAAACTCAGCCAGTCTCTGGAGTCTGAAGGCCATTCACGCCATGTGTGAGATGGAGCAATCCAGGGTTCGCTCTGATCTACTCAGCCCACCTTTGCTCTTCTCCCTTTTGCTTCATATCTTCAATCATCATCTTCTGTCAAATCTCACTCTGTCTTCTCTTTCTCTTTAATGCCTTGAGACCTTAACCCACAATTAAATGCTCTGCTGAAATTAAAAATGCTGCTTTATGTGCATTGCCTTATCTGAAATGAAATATTTTTTTGTGAGTTGGTTTCAAAACTGGGCATGTGTTCAAAAAATCTTTCCCTTGTCTGATACAGATTCATTCCCAGGCTCAGTTCCAGGATCTGTGCCAGCAGCATGTGAGGGGGGAAGCTGAAGGTGCATCCAGAAGCGGCTGTTGTCCAAGCTGGTCTCTGGGGAATTACTTGGCTGTCCTCACTAATGCCTCCTGCTGCCTCAGCCTCACCTCACACCAGGTATAGTGCAGCTTTCTTCTCATTTAAAAAATAGCATACAAACAAATTACTACATAAAAATTGTAATGATAAACACAAGGTTTGTGTAAATAGTACATTGCAATAGCCCATCTTGTACTGCACAGTAAGTGAATTGTCCATGGCGCATGTTGTTTGGGAAAAAAATCTTTTAACAAATGAAGGTTCACATGGACCTTGGAAATAATAGGTTGGTAGATAATCTGATCTCTTCAACTGTTTGCTCCTTAAAAAGCTAATAAGAGGCCCTTGAGTTAATAATTTAAGATTTTTATTTTGCATTTAGAGGACCGAATAGGTGCTTTTGTATTTTTTTCTTTCTAATTCAATTAGATGATTGGATTGTCTAACTGAATAAACATAGACTATCTTAAGTCATTGGAGTTAACCTTAACCCAGGTTTTGGTGTCAAGCCCTAGGACTTTTTTTTATTTAGATGAGAAGATTGATACCACTTCGAGAGCGGCATCAATCTTCTCATCGCCACAAACCAAAATGTCAAACTTTTTCTTTAACTTGAAGTTGGTGATGCAGGTTAAGGGAAAGTGGGTGTGAAAGAGGATCATGTAATTTACAATAGTAAATACTAATAGTTATTCCATCTCCTCTCTCTTTTACACCAGGTGTCTGAGTCTCTGAACCTTCTCCGCAAATGTGCTCCGTATTATCATGAAGGACATCTAGTGGAAGCCTGTGTTGAGAGACCCAAACAGGGCGGTTGTTCCTCTGTCCCCTCCCGCTGTAAACAATCCCGCATGGTGTTCCAAATCCTGCACTTCCTGGTTGATAAAGACTTTCTGGGCCCACAGACTGTTGAATACCAAATCCCTACACTGAAGTACAGCCTTCTGTTCTTACCCGTCGACAAAGGAGAACACATGATGGAGATGTACATGAACAGTCTTGAAGGCAGGGATCTGACGTACTACAATACGACTATCACTGGCATGGACTTCGGGATCAAGCAGAAGCTGTTCAAGTACTACCTGGCACGAGATTCAGTCTACCCTGTCCTAGCTGTAGTGTCTCTTCTTTTCACTATGGCTCTTTATCTCCACTCTGTCTTCATAGTAGCATTATCTGCAATAGCAATCACAGGCTCCCTCCTGACCTCCTATTTCTTCTACAAAGTAGTATTTCATCTGACTTTCTTCCCCCTGCTCAACCTCTTAGCAGCTCTTATTCTCTTGGGAAGCTGCTCCAATCAGGCATTCATCTTCACTGATTTCTGGAATCAGCAGCTATCCCATAATCCCTCAGCCTCCCTGGAGAAGAGAGTGAACAGAGCTTTGCAGGAAGTGGGCTATTTGATTTTAGCATCAGGGTTGACCTCCAGCGCAGCGTTTTTCTCTGGTTATCTCAGCAGCATCACAGCAATCAGATGTTTCTCTGTTTACCTCGGAACTGCCTCATTTATCAGCTCAATCTTGGCATTAGTGTGGCTGCCGTGCTCTTTCATACTGCGTGAGCGATACACAGACGCGTCCTCTGCATCTGTAGCGGTGCAGGGATGGAAACCATGCTGCTCCAAAAACACTGGCGGGTTCTGGGATACAAGCTCGCGCAAGAGATGCCTCTTCACCCTCGGGCAGAAGTTGAGAGAATTAAAAAGAGGTCTCACAGACACTTCCAACTTATTATTTATGAAAATCCTACCTTGCGGTGTGGTAAAATTTAGGTACATCTGGGTGTGCTGGTTTGCAGTGCTCGCTGCTGGTGGCACGTACATGTCCTGCGTTGACCCAGGCATGAAGCTGCCCACCTTAGACAGCAGAATCACCCAACTTTTCCGCTCCAGCCACCCGTTTGAAAGATATGACGCAGAGTATCGCCACATGTTTATGTTCGAGAGACAGAGGAATGGAGAGGATAAACCTGTTACATTAATGCTTGTTTGGGGAGTCAAACCAACTGATAATGGGGATCACTTCAATCCCAAGAGCAACGGGTCTTTGGTTCTTGATACAGACTTTAACATGAGCTGGCCAGACGCTCAGGTTTGGCTCAGGGACTTATGTGGACGGGTTCAGAACCAAAGCTTTTATTCCCCACCATCACTGGAGGATAAAGACATGACAGACAATATCTGTCTTGTGGAGCAGCTAATACACTGGGTATCTCTCAGACGGTGCTCAGAGAGCGATGACTCCCTCCATTTTTGCTGTAACGACATCCCTTTCCCCTACCCTCCCAGCGTTTTTGAGAACTGCCTCAGTATGATGCTGGCGGAGAGATATGCCAAGGGCCATCTGGCCCACAGCGGTGGCTTGTACTTCCAGCCAGATGGCAGGGTCGCTGCCCTCGTGTTGGCATTCAAAACCACATACCTCTACAGCTTCAACTTCAGCAGAACCAGTCTCTCCTACAAAGACATTCATACATGGTTTAACAAAGAAATATCAGGAGCACCACAAGGGCTCGAGAACGGATGGTTCATCAGTCATCTGTCTCTGTTTGACCTACAGCAGTCTTTGAGCTCAGAGACTCTGGTAGTGGCTGGCTTCTCAGTAGCTCTCACATTTGCTTTGCTTCTCTTAACCACCTGGAATATTCCACTGAGTATTTATGGGACTGCAGCTGTAGGAGGCAGTGTTTTTGTCACCGTAGGCCTCCTTGTTCTCCTCGAATGGCAGCTGAGTGGCATCGAGGCTCTGTTTATATCGTCAGCAGCAGGGCTGTCGGTTGACTTTGTTGCTAACTACTGCATATCCTACAGCTTGGCTCCTCATTCAGACAAAATTGGGAAAGTAGCACACTCCACTAAGAGGATGGGTTGTCCTGTAGCAATAGTTTCTGGTGCATTTTTCTCCATGGGGATCCTCATGTTACCTGCCACGGCCTTGCTGTTCAGAAAACTGGGGATTTTCCTGTTTTTGGTGAAATGTGTAGCATGTGGATTTGCAACTTTCTTTTTTCAGTCCCTGTGTTGCTTTTTTGGACCACAGAAAAACTGTGGAAAGATCACGCTGCCGTGTTTTTCAGATCACACCGATGGCACGCTGTCCTCGTGTTCGGCGGCAGAACCCGGTTCCTCGCCAGCCTCAGCTGCTAATGGGGCCTTTGGCAGATCTAGAGTGAGGAGGAGTTATGACAAAGAGGCAGGTGGCTATCTGTACCCCAACCACCAACGTCATCAGAGACAGAAACAGACGGGGTTAGGAGGAGGCGGGGGCCGAGGGCCAGAGCAATACGAGCTGCAGCCATTGGCCTATCGACTGAGCGACAGCTTTGAAAACAGCACCTGCACCAGTAAGCTGTCCAACCGGCCCTCTGTGCTCTCTGATGACATCGAGTACTGTGGGAAAGATGTGGGCAGGAATAGCATGGATGGGGACAGTGTAGAGATGTGCAGCAGTCAACATAAGATCTGCCAGCCACCTCCAGCTCTCCAGACTTCATCTCCATACAAAGAAAACACCCTGCGGCCTGTAAGCCTGGCACAAGAAGACGTGGCTAAGGACAAGCTACTGTGTAGAACATGCAGAGGTCAGTCTGGTGGGGTGAAGCACTGGAGCAATACATCCTTCTCCTCATCCTCTAGCTTAGAGGAGACCATCATCAGCCACACGCTGGAGACTATTGACCAGCCATCTCATTGCAAAGATGAACAAACCATGGAGGAGAGCCTCCATCACCATCACCACTCCAATAAAGAGGAGCTCTCCTTCCAGTCTCAGAGCTCCTGTGAGGGTCTGGACGAGTCTAACGAAACGTGCCTGAGTGACATCGAACCGGGGCCTTCCAACATGCGGCAAAATGAAGGAGAAGAGATTCAGTTGAAACCAGGTCATCTAAACGGGAAGCGAGATACACTTCGTCTCGCTCTGAAAGAAACTGTTTATGAGATGTGCAATAAGGGCCGCACCAGTCAGAGTGAAGAAGTTGTCATCTTACCCAACAGTAAGCCAGACCTGCCAGACGTTTGGATAAAGAGAGATGGACAACAGGAGGATACATGTTGAGTAAAGTTGGAGGGACACTGTGCACCGATTGCTCTGAATTTATATAAGGAACATAAATAAATATACACAAAAGGACTAAAAAAGGAGCATTCAGTGATACTTTTGTATAATACTCAAAGGAAATATAAGCCAACTGGAAATGTAACATGTGACAGCATGGTTGTCTAATGTTGCTGCTGAGGTTGTTACTGTGTATGTTACAAGTGAATAAGGTCAGAGCGTGACGGTCTCTTCAGCCACAGGTCAAGTCAAAGCATGACTTTTTCAACCCGGTATTTTCAGAGGGGACGATGAATGAAGCTCATTTTTCAGCCACAACTGTGCACCAATATCACACTTGAAGGAACTAAAACTACAGTGTGCTGTCAACACAAAAAAATTATCAAGTGCTGCAAAATGTACTTTGTGCCTGGAACGTTTCATCACCCGCATGAATTGGGTTACAACAGCTGCCGCTGGCCTTTGCATCATGCTGGAATTGACCTTAATGAGCCATATACATTCATGGACTTGTGATTATTAAAAGATAAATGTGAGGTATGCAGAGACCTGCATTGAGTAGCAAACAACTGTTACTTAATGATAGTAAGTTGGTTTTGCACTTTGTGGCGATAGTATGTACAGTATGTTCATTGTGTGACCATGACGTAGAAACCTAAAGTTAGTAATGTGTCATGGCTTATTTACATTCAGCATTTCACTGTCCAATTCAATCCAAGTCATGCTGTTTATTCCAGTGTCAGTGCCAAAAAAAGTAATGTTTATTTACTGTAATGGGAGGCAAAAAGGGTTTCTAATACAGATATAACACTACATGCACATTTATACACCGTTTGTGAATTAAGATGCATACTATTCCAGGATCCATGGATGTCAGTGTATGCCTTAGCCTTTGAAAAGAAGGTATTTCTAAAGCAGACGTTGTATCATCATGTCACACTAGGGCTGTAACTAACAATTATTTTCATTTCTGATTAATCTGACAATTATTTTCAAGATAGTCTGTAAAATGTCAAAAACATTTTGTAAAATACTCATCACAATTTTATAGTCAAAAGTGGCGTCTTACAATGGTTTGTTGTCCAACCAGCAGTCCGAAACCCAAACGCTCTTTATTTACCATCATAAATGAGAAAAGCAGCAAATCCTTATATCTAACAACATGGAAGCAGCATATTTTCGACTGTTTTTGCTTGAAAAAAAATGACTGAAACGATTAACAAATGTTCAAAATTGTTGCCAATTAATTTACTTTTGATTGACAAATTGATTAATTGTTGCAGCTCTAGGTGCCACTGTTTCCTTGCTGCAATACTGTCAAAAGAAACTCAGAATATCTGAGCAACAAAAAGCCTTCTTCTTCAAACCATCCCACAGCTAAGATTTCACATCGGTTGATTTTATGTCTCAGTTACATTCAAAGAACAGTATTTATGACATGAACAACGTGTGCCAAATGTCTTTATGTGGTGTTTCATGTGTTGAAACAACTGAAACTGTATGTTTTGTGCAAAGGATGTATCCTTTAAATAAGTAAAATAACAGATGTGTCTATGTAGTGACGGTGGTTCAGACCTGGACAAGAAGAGACTTGTGACAAATGTGCCTACGTGCAGCTTTACTTTCAAGCCTTCTCGTGTTTGCATTAGACATCTTGACTGTATAATCACAATTTCTAAAAGAGCCTTCACTTTACATCACTCAGCAGAATTACCTGCCTTAGAGACCAATTAAGTTACTCACAGGCTTTCTATGAACAGGAGAAATTGAAAGGTCGCCGCCATCACTATTATTTATAGGTGTCTATGTTGTTAAATTTTCACAAACCTGAAATAAAATTAAACA
Source organism: Hollardia meadi (assembly GCA_037974645.1). Classification (NCBI taxonomy): domain Eukaryota; kingdom Metazoa; phylum Chordata; class Actinopteri; order Tetraodontiformes; family Triacanthodidae; genus Hollardia; species Hollardia meadi. Next base: position 7,484,633 of record JBBPCS010000374.1, on the reverse strand, counting down.
TTTATTTTCCTGCAGACTTTTGGCTTTTAATTTATTTTGGTTGGAGTACCAGAATGATTACAGGCTTAAAAGGATGACGTTAAATTAAAACTATATTCCTGACATTAAAAAAGGTCCACAAAGTAAAATAGAATGAGTACGATTCCATTTTCTATTTGTGCTTAAGGCTTGAGCAGCTTGGAGCCAAAGGAAAACATATTCTAGTGGAAACTGCAAATGCTGAAAATTTTTTTTAGACGATTTATATTTACACCACCTTCAGAGACATTACTGAAGAATTATCAATAGAAAGGCATTACAGCAAAATCAAAGCTGCCTCAGAGAAAAACTTCCTCAGGGATTTCTGCTCACACTTGCATGAAGGCAGTGACCTAAAAAAAAAAAAATTATCAGCCAGATTCATCAGGTCAGCCCTAATCGGTTTCCACCCAGTCCTCTTTGGCCCAATCAGGTAAACATGTGGAATATTCAAAATCAGGTCCTTTATAGCGCAACGCGTGGAGATACATGATGAGTTCCTTCTCTGTGGGATCTGGTCTTACTAGCTTACATTCGCTGCACAGGTGGTCTCTGCTCCCTGCAGTTTTGTGAGCCGAGTCAGTTGGTTCCATTTGACTTCCGTTTGTTTTTGTTGGAGATTTGAGAGAGGTATTGTTTGTGTTCATGTCTATGCAACCCTGAATCACTTTATTCACCGTCTCGCTGCTTGAGTTACAACCTGTTGGCAACTGTTTATCAATCTGTGTCTGATGACTTTCTCCACTCGTGTTAGGTTCGGAGGTGCCATCTAATTTTTCCGTTTTCTCGGATGTCTTGCTTTGCCCTGCCTCTTGTTGTATCCCATCGTCCGGAATATCCAACAGATGAAGACTTTCCTGAAAACGATGTTCCTCCACCAGAGCCTGCAGCAGCTCCTCATCACTCCTCCCCACCACTCCACCCTTCCCCCTGTGAGGACCCCAGGCTGAGGACCCATAGATGGGATCATTGAGGATGGGGAAGCCCAGGTACTGGAGGTGGACCCTGATCTGGTGTGTGCGGCCAGTCAGAGGCAAACAGCGGACCACGCTGGTTTTTCCGTTAAAGCTAAGTCTCTGAAAGACGGTTCTGCACTCCTTTCCCTTTGGGTCAACTCGGCACAGGCCGATTTTAAAGGAAACGACTAGGATGGGCTGCTCGCAGATCAGCTCACCTTCTGGAAACTCCCCCTCTACTCTGCACACATACTCCTTTTCAAGCTGTTAGAAAGCACAGATAAAAAAGAGACCAGAGAACAGAGAGAAACACCAGATAAAATGTTTGTTTTTATTGCCACTATTCTCTTAAACAAGTGAAAGCTTAACCCACCCCTTCCCCCATCCTGAACGTACCTGTCTGTCTCTCACCAGCTGGTCCAATTTCTTCGAGGTCTCCAGTGTCCTGGCAAAAAGCAGCACTCCCGAGGTGAGCCTGTCCAGCCTGTGGACAGTGTGGAGTTCAGAGATGCCCCGCTCTTTTCCCAGGATGAAAATCACCGTGTTGTGGCGGAAGCGGCCGCAGGGGTGGACTGGGATGGAGGCGGGTTTGTCGACCACAAGCACTTCGCCATCGTCCACCAGAACCTCCAGGGGTTTCCCAACTACAGGGGGCTCATGGCGGTGCACTGTGTTCTTCATATGGTCATTATTCTGTCGGGAGAGTCAGGGAAGATTAAAACTTTTATTAAGTGATAACTTTAAGTAATATGTTTATAATCCTACAGATGTCAGTCTGTTGATTTGGTTTAATCCCCCAGTAATAAGAATAGCTGTCATGTGTTTCCTTACAAGAAAAGCTGGAGACACATTTACAGTGAGGCAAGACTGACCTAATTTTAATTTGATCATCATGAGTCATTCTCCCATTGCGCCATGTTCTCATAATGATAACACTGTGTGCATTAGATACTAATGACACTGACCCTGAGCACCACAGACAGGTCCTCCACAGGTGTCTCGTTCAGCCGGATGCGACCCTCTTTGGCAGCCTTCTGGTAATACTCGATGGACTCCGCTCTGAACTCACTTTTGAACACCTCCAGGAGGCTTTTCCCAATCCACCGCCCTTTGCAATACGTTTTAAAGTCAAAGTAGTATGGACACACTTTGCGCAGGCCACCTTCAAAGTAGTAGGAGGTCTCGTCGAAATGCTCCTGGCAGAAGCTGACCCCCGGGTTCCGCTTCTGTGGAGGGGGGATGTACCTCTCGCCCGGACGGAGCTTCTTCCCCCCAGCTCCTCTCCGCCTCTTCCCTCTGCCACTTGTCTCGGGTTGGTCCGGCTCGTCGCTTTTGCGTTTGCTAGTTTCCTTTGCCTCTCTCGGTGTGGTTGTCTCCCCCGAGACCGGGCTGTCCAGCTCCGCCGGTGTCGCAGGAGCGACCGCTGCCTGCTCCATCGTTGAGCTGCTCTGTTGACACCGCGAAAAGAGAAAATGGCGATTCAGATTAGGATTAACGTTACAAAGCAAACTGATGTGCTGCTGTTTGTTATTGAACGCACGTATGTTAATTTGATCCGGGAAGAAAGACAGCAAATTACATTTTCTCAAGCCTCTAGCCGAAAAACTCACGTGCATTGCTTTGGAGCAAGAGGCGCACAGTGATGACGTCAATATGCAGTCCGGTCTTCTTCTAAACCTGCTTATAGGTTCATTATCGCCACCTGCTGAACTGGAGTGTGGAGCTGTACACTGGCAGGAAAATAATAAAAATTCTCTCTATTATTCCTGTTACTCTTAAGTCATTAATTAGACTGTTGCGTGCTTAATGTAGTCCAGTCAGTCCAATGTGTAGTTTAAATCAAGTAGGCCTATCTGCAGAAACAGAAGATGCAAGGCACGCCTACATCGTGATATAAATTGTTTGGTAAATTGTTTTTCTTCTATTAATTTGTCCTTATAGCAAAGCACTTGTTCATAATAAATACAGTTAGATTTGATGCTACATCATGTGGATGACGGCAATTTGTATGAGGTATTAGGAAATATTGCCTAATAATGATATTTCCAGAGTAATATGAGGCCAAAATTTTAATCCGTTTTATGTGAGAAGTGATGGATGAACTGTCATCTATTGTAGATCATTTGTTTTTTTATGTATTGTGAGAAGAAGGGGAGTATAATAATTTCTCCTTCATGACCCTTTTTGATCATGTTATTTGTATTATTTTGTTAAACATTATATTTAATTTTGGAAGCATACATGGAAAGTGTACTTGGAAAAAATAATTATGTTGTCTCCTTCTGCAGAGAATGACAACAATTTCATGTGTCCTACAATATTTTTTCCTTGTCCTTTCTGTAGCTCTCCCTGACCCTGATGCATAGATATTCAGTGGAAAAATGAAAATGATAAAGAATCCATTTGGATGTTTTTTTTTATTAATAAATCTTATAAGTTTACACATAAATCAATATTTGTAGCTTCAAAAAGGAAGTGCCTCAATTAATCAATTTTTTGCACAATACCTTCTCTGCTCTACACTGACAATACCAACATATCCTCACATATAGTATATGAAGTCAGTAAGAAGTTCTTACAACAAAATATATATTACTTTGTTAATTTGCTGAATTTTCATTTAAAATACTTGGCTTGTACTTGTGTTCGTCTTTATGTGTTATTGTATTCATGCTCAAAGAATTCCCATTAGATTACACACAAATTCACCATTCTTCTGGATTTCAAACATTCAGAACACATACTGTAGCTCCACAAACTTTGATTTTAACTCTCTCTTTGCTGAACTTCACTAAATATCAGTGTGAATCACTTAAACTGACTCCAGAAATTCTGGAAGTAGACGTCATCGGTCCAGCGGTGGTCACTAATACAGTCACTCATATAGTTTGAGCACTCTTGGAAGACAGTCTGGTTTGGCAAACATAGTGAGATCCTCCTTGTCCGTTCCTAGGTGACAACCCAGCAGGGTAGGGTGGCCATTAAGTCTGGGGCTCAGTGAAACCTTGAGGAGTACTACGGGGCCCCGGAGATACAGCACCAACGCCACCTCCTGCAGGGGCAACCACACTGCAGTCAGAGCTCACCTCTGGGGAGAGACAGATAGCATGGGTATCATCAGGTACAAGCTACAGGATGAAGGTAGACGTGACTCATGACTGCATAACACACATCTGATGCCTGATGGAGATAATGTTAAAAAATAACATGCCAGTTTTTGTCAGTACATAAAGTGGCTTTCCTTCACTGATTTATGCTTAAAAATAAGAGTTTAAGAGTGTTTGTGCAATACCCTGCCCACTGATGCCTCTTGTCAGTAAGTGGGACATAAACCACTCCCATCAAAGCTTTCTTGAGAAAGGTCCCATCACTCTGCCGATCGTACTGTTCTAGCACCTGACTGCCACCATCGGGGCCCACTGGGAGAATCAACCGCCCACCGGGCTTCAGCTGCTCCAAGAGCTATAATACAGAAAAGGGTAAAACATGACATTTACATGAGGCAGATTCAGCTTCGGTTTCCTCACAGCTAACAGCCTTTGAGAAAATTATTTCTAGAGACCACTAACTGTTTAAGACTCACTTTACTACTGTAGATATACTGCAATGTGTTTGAACCTTAACTTGCTGTGCCTGGTTTCTGGACTTTTCTATATTCACACAGGGAAGAGCCATACTGTACGTGTCCTTACAGACTTAGGAACAGTAGCTGCAGCTGCACCAACATGAATGGCATCATATGGTGCTCCGTCTGGGAAGCCGAGTCTTCCGTCTCCCACTGTAGACAGATGGAGTGACTTTTATGGCCTCTGCAGTTTCAAAGATCTAAACTTTAAAGAGGCAACACTCACCTACAAGTTTAATGCGTCCAGAGGTGAGCAGTTCTGGGTCATCAGCTTGCACATTTTTTATTGACATTTGAACCAGTTCCTTGATGTGTTCAATGCCAACCACTCTTCCACTGGGTCCTGTCTACAAACAAAAGAAAGAAAAAGCTATTGCACCCAGTCACATACTGTATTTCATGCCAACTTGAGTGAGAAAATATCAAGTCAGTAATGTGTGTACGGTAAGAAATGTACAAAGTTTACACAGGACTTACCATCCTTGCAAAGCAGGCAGTGAGATATCCACTTCCTGAACCCACGTCTAGTGCAGACGCCCCTTCAGTTAGTTTGTCACTTAACAGCTCCAAAGCATGAGCATGCTGTCAAACCAGGCCCATAGGAAAATATTCAGCTAATCATGTGTATATATATATATAAATAATAAATTATAGTTTAGATATCTGCTCACATCTCAAAATAGTGAAGTATTTGTGACTCACCATGTGTGGCGCGCTGATGGTCGCCCTGTAGCCTGTGATAAGAAAATGTCATAACAGAACCACTAGTCATGAAACAGCTTTTACTCTACAACACCATGTTTTCACTTAATTGCCTGTTACCAAACTGACAGTCAAGTGCACGTGACTGAAATGAATACCTATGGACTGAGGAGAGTCTGCGTAAGGATAGTCTGTAGAGTAGAGCCCTCTGTCTGTAGCCAGCATGGCATCAAACACCCGGTCGCTCCGGATCACCCCATGATCTGGAGGAGAAACGACGAGGCCATAACACTGAACTGAACTGGAAAATGTGGAATATGTGCAGGATGAACACTGTGATGTTGAAGTCTGTTACCCCATTGACTTGTGTTTCCCATTGGAATTAATAAGAAGGGAAATGGTCATTAAAACAGGCTTTTTAGAAGAAAAAATGTGAATGAAAGCAAATAATAATAATAATCATATTTTAAAAAATTATGTGGGATTTTGGTCATCGTAGCATCATGATATAGCTTAGGTGTATTTTCCTCGTCTTAAAAGCTATATTACAGTTCAGTGATACATTTTTATAAACTTTGCAAATGCCTCCTCATTTATAAACAGCTTAAATAAACGAATAGAAGAACAACAAAATAACATTATCTTTAATCATTTTCCCTTTCCAATGTTTTTTTTTCCCATTACATATTTAAATTTAAACTTTTGCATTTGTGCTTCAAAGTTAGACGTTTATGCTTTTCTATTTTGCATCTGAAGAGCTGAAATTTCACTTTCCAATTTTAAAATTGCCATGTCAAGGTATTGATTTGTCATTTCATATCCAATAACCTTTTAGTTTAGTTTAGTAAAATTATCCTTCATGCTTTTCTGAATGAAGTTAATAATGAATACCTACAGTATATCTGCTTAGTCAATATTCACATTACAAGGAGTATTAATGTAGTTTACATTAAATACAGTATTAAAGCTACCTACAAATGCCCAAAGCCCTGACATTATGAGCCCATTACCCCTCAGCCTGTTGATGAGCTCTCCATGTGTTTTGCCACTGGACATCCACGCCATGGTGCGGGACAGCAGCACACCCATAGGGACAGCCACTACTGCCAGACGCAAGGCTGCTCGCATCTCCTACACTGGATCTCCCTGCAGTGACATGATGATCAGCACTTGCAAACTTGAGGACATGACAAACACATAATTGTAATATAATAATATGGTTGTATCCGCCGTGTGACAAAGGTTAGCCAGTAGCCAGCGAGCCGATTCAGCTATAGATACAATAACAATTTAACGTTAAACAGATAATGGCTGTTTCCGAAATTCCACAGTATGTGAGATTGAACAGTTGCCAATGTTAATGTCAGTTCTTCGAATTGTCAATACTCAAGAATAAAATAATTCAGCAGAGGTCAGCAGAGCTTGTTTACCGTGATAGTTTGCTACCGCTCCTTCTTTCAGCTGATAAAAACTTCCTGGCTCCCTCCTCAGGGAACTGCAACGTCTAACCAATGAGACGCGTCCTTTCCAAAGTGACGCCGACAACATCCAATCACTTCTCGAAGCAGTATGATGGGCGGTTACAGCGTCTAATCATTTCACACTAAATAAGGAAGTTGACGTTAAAGATTGTGGATCATGGACAGAATAAGCTAGCGAGGCTAATCTTCAATCTTTAAATTCGTGCATTAGAGGAAATAACAGTTCATCTATTGATATTTTCACACAGGTAAGACAGATTTGGAATTTAATTATTACGATGACACAGTTTGGAGAAAATTTGAAATGTATACCAAGAGTAAATAAAGTAAGGTTCTACACAATTGTAGCCAAAAATATGTTGGTGTTAATGAAAAAAATGCGTAGTTTCCATTTTACATTTTGTATCTAAATGTCTGACGAACATGCCTGTTTTAATGTTGCTGAAAGAACCAGACCATAGACGAGGCTAACTGGTGTTGAAAACTGATGTTGACATCTGTTAGTTGGCCAGTGCACCACAATGGTTGACGACTTCGAGGGTCAGGAGGTCCAGTCCAGCGGGGAGCTGTGGTCCCAAATCTGCTCCAGTCTACCGGAGGTGCGAGATGAAGCAGCTATAGAGAACAACCCGGAGTTCAAAGACTCATTCCAGCCAGCAGCACCAGTCGGAGTGCAGGTCAATGGACAGTCAAATAGGACAAATACCAGTTCTTCTAGTGCCAAATGGGAACCCATGGAGGATTCTGAGATCTACATAGCAAGTTTAGGTACAGGCATCCATCCTGCCTCTTCCTGCCCTTTTCCTGACTGTAGGCCTCATATCACATTTAGCTGTCCTCCATCCACCTGATTATAGCATCCATCATCTCAATCACAAAATTAAAACGTGTCACACAGCTGTTCTCCAATATATCAAGCTTTATTTCCCATTTGTTTTCAGTTATTTTGCAGTCACCAGGCATTTATCTGGTGTTTCCCCACATGTAGTCCATCAATTTGTGATGCGACTTATTTAAATCATTTAAAATACCAGGTAAACATAAGGACATTACAATTATCTCTTCAAACTAGTTTAAACAAGCAGATTCTGATCCTGTTTTGTCTTGGTAGATAATCTAAACATAAGCCACACTCATTTACTATATGGCATCTGCTGGATGCAATGGCTGTTCTTTGAAGGTTAGTTTTTTATTCGTAAAAGTGTACTACTTTTTTTCTGGTGTCAGCAAAGGTCTTCATTTCAGTCGAGGTGGCCCACCTCTGCTATAACATATTGTGGAAAAAAAAACCTGCAAGAGAAATTAAAGTGTCTACGAATCGTAAACATACATTACTGTGACCTTTTTGAATATATTTTACAGAATATTACATCTGTTTATCTGTTTTTATTACTCCTGATTGTTATTTTACATTCAGTCATTTATTATTAATAAGTAAGAGTAATTCATAGCTGCAGTCATTAGTGTGTTAATTGATTAGTAAACAGCAGAAAAAAATGTATTTTGATCATCTATTTGCGTTTATTTGCTTTTGATGCAAAAATGCCAAGCATTTCCTCGTTCCAGCTCCTTAATCTTGCTGCTTGTCTTTCTCATTCAATAGTAAAATTAATATTTTAATATTTTTTGTGTTGCCATTTAATATCATAACCTTGGGGTTTAAACTACCGGTACTCAATTAATAAAGAAAATACTCCTCAGATTAATCGATAAATAATCCTATAATCCTCGACGAATTTGCTAATTGATGGAAACAACTCCACAAAGCATCTTGATTATGGCAAAATAGCCAAAACATTTGGGCATTAAAGGATGGTATACTGATATACTGGTCTGTGTGTGCTGTGTGCACTTTGTCAAAGTTAGAAATCCCTGCCATGACCCCCTCCCACATGATTTAGAATGTAAAATACTATTTTTTTGTTTGTTCTCCTTTTGGTGCAGAGAACCGGCTGAAGAAACTAAAAGGCCAGTCCAGTGATGTGACCTCCAGGGACATGTTGCGTTCTTTGTCTCAAGCCAAGAAGGAGTGCTGGGATAGATTTCTCCACGATGCCCAGACCTCAGAGCTCTTCCAAGGTGGTGACATGGATGAAAGGTAGGATGGGAAGGATAGATTATGCTGTATGTAATCTAACTTCAGATGTTGCAGTAATAACTATCTGCTGCTCTCTTTTGCTGTAGTATGCTCTAACATAGTACCATAATTAGTAGACATATTTTGTTGTATGGCTAACATGTCTCGCAGGTAGTAAAGAGCTTGAAATGGACCTATCCTCATCTTAATCCCTTTGACTTTTTGTGTACCTCCCTTCCCCAGCGCTATCGAACACTTCAAGAGGTGGTTGATTCCTGAGAAGGTGGCCATCAGCGCAGAAGAGCTGGAATATCTCCTGAGGCCATCTCAGAATAAGGAAGCAGCTGAGCCAAGTCAAACAGAGAACGATGAGGACACGGAGGGAGAGAGACACGACCCGGAAGAAGACGATACTCACGGCCCGGAGAAATGAGTGCGTTTCAAAATAGATACACTGATAGGAGAACTAATTCGGTTACCCCGGCACTCATTTTAGCTGTGCTATGTTTTGGCCGAAGCGTTTGCTGACAGCAGTCAAAGAGGCAATTATAGCCTGTCATCATCGTCTGTATCCCCAGCAACTGTGTTAAGTACTGTGAGTGTTCAGTACTTATTCAATCATGTGTTTTGTCCTTGCTATCCATCTCCTTAACTAAATCACTCCATGAAAATATTTAATAAATGATTTGAAATTAGACCTGTTTGTCTGTTAGCAGCAGAATTTGCATCCAGTAGTGACTTAATCCCACTTTATCTGTTACAATAATGGCTCTCCTCTTTCAGTACAAATGCAAAGGCTAATGAAGGACCACGTGCAGTATCATGATATAGACTCTGATGACTTACACGAATGCATTACCTTGCAGCTACATTATTTTTTTTTGTTTTAAAAATTGTATCATCTGGAGTAGGAATACATTCCTGAAGATATTCTAACATATTGTGTAACATCTTTATTTTTTGCCATGTTGATTTTACGTATGAAGTTTAACCATGTTTCAATAAAAACAAGTAGAATGGATTCTGTTCATTTGTCTGCAATGCTGCAACACTGTTTTACTGTGAAGCTCCAGAAATGTTTTGTGGACGAAGAAACTTCACCCAACTTTCCATTGGCAAAGTGCCGAATAGATAATGACCGAATTTTTGAACTATCCCTTTAAGTTTGTAACTTGGAGGCAGTTTGCTGTCTCAAATATCCTGCTAGCTTGCAGTTAGTCAATTCACAGTGTGTCTGGTACTACATGAACATTTATTTTGTTTCACACAATATTTGACACATCAATATTAATATTCTTCTTAGAATCTGACTGTTTTTGATCAAACCAATCAGATCTAAAAATAACGGCTGAGTGAGCCACCGTGTGGGCAACAACTATTACTACAGCACTCAACCTGGCAAGAGTATGTGCCAATTAAAGAAGACGTAAGGTATAAAAAAAATCTCTCAAACACATGCTCAAACTCATATATTATTTATTACAATTAAATATTTTTCTTATATTACAGAGGTCCATTTGAAACTATACAAATAATCTGTGCTGTGATTAATATTTCCAAGATATTTCCAAAACGCCATGCAAAGAATAAGAACATAAATTCACATCAGAATAACCAAAATTTAGATTTTTTTTTTTTTTTTTGCACCTGGAGATGAAATGAAATTCATGTTTCAATACCTTCTCCTCTTTCTCTTTTTGGTGCAAACATCTCTGTGTGGTGATTCAAGAGTCAACGTCATCAGACAAAAAAATGAAAGGCATTTGGAAGATGGTTAAAAACAAGAATAACTGCTCGTCCTTCACTTCATGGAAAAAGCTTGGAATATATATATACGGGTTAATGGGAACAGGCACAGAGGACCAATTAAGACATAAGCATCACACATCTTGATTGAACACAATTAGTTTGCCGAGTGATTCCTAAGGCCATAATACATGTAATGTGTGTGGTTTCTAACTCTCCAAGTGATTTTAAACCGCAAAACCAAATCAAACCAAATCTAGTTTACCCACTTCTGCTTTGTTGTATGCACTGGGTGGTTTGCTATAGTATTGATACAGACTGATAACCTTTGGTTTACTAATACGGGCAGATTGACATGGCAACCAACCGATATGAAAATCCGAGGAGGCTTGATTTAACGTAAAATATTAATCCGATGATTTAATATAGTTAAATCTATTTTTTGTTGTTTTTTTGAATCCCCACACTCTCTACAGAGAGTAAAGCAGAAGTAGGGAGGACGGGGGTGTTACCCATTTATACTCCAGCAAAAATCTATCCTTTGATTTTGATTATGGCTGAAAGTAGTTTCTTCCTTAATGTAGAACAGCGCTTGTGGTCAGCTTGAAACGTGTTGGATACAAAGGATTCAAACCGCTGCAAGTTTGAAAGTAAAAGACTGAAAACACTCCTTGCAGCATAATCAATTTATGCCATATTTTTTAGTATTTTCAGTGTCTCATCATTTGATCAAAATATGGTGAAGTACACCAACTCTGTGCTGTGCTATCAAACTCTGCCAGGAAGCTGTGTTCAGGAAGCGGTATTTTTGGCTAAATGTGACAGTTTGGAACATAATGAGCACACAGATGGACAGTTGAGAGGAGGATCATAATGGAGAAGGGGTTTAGAAAAGTTTTTGTTGAAATTTTGATAACCATGTGAAAACTTGTTACGTCTGCAATTCTTTGCAGTTGCTAGAATTCAAGCTGACTGCAGCCGCCGCTCTACAAGAAGCACAAAACTACAAACTTGGAGCAATTGTTAAATATTTTGGGAAATACACGTATCACTTTCTTGTCCAAGTTAGGAGAGTAAAATCTATACGTTAAATATGAAGCTACAGCCAGCAGATGGCTAGCTTAGCTTAGCATAAAGACTGGAAACCGGGGGAAATGGCTATCAGCAAACTGTTTTTAAACTTCCAATTTTACAGACATGTTAATTAGTGAGCTTTTCAGGCGCAGGCCCTTTTCTGACAGCCAGGTTTTCCCCTGCAGTCTTTACGCCAAGCTAAGCTAATCAGGTGCTACCTAAAGCTTCATATTTAGTGTACAAGAATGGTATCGACCTTCTCATTTAACTCTAGACAGGAAAGTGAACAAGCGTGGACTCTTAAGTGTTGATCGAGGATCAGTTTAGCGGTTATTCAGATCACATAAGATCACATGAACACAGTGGACCTGCTCTGCATCTCAAGCGTCGAGGAATCAAGATCAGCACACTAAAATGCTTCATTACCCCAGGCTGATACACACTTCTAGATGAAAGGCTGGGAATGTTCTCTAAGGCAGCAAGGGCACAGGCTAATGGCAAGGTAAGTTTAAATCATTGTAAAATTCGGCATTTAAAGGTGAAGAGGCAAAGCTTTATCATCTGAGGAGAAGTGAAAGGAAAATGAGCGGAGCTGGGAGAGGCCAAGGTTCGTTTTGGTCCTGCAGGTTAAGCATCCTTCCAACGGTATCAGACATCCAAATACTCCTAATGTGTCTTCAAATCTGCCTGGAGGACTTACACATCTCAACACAACATTTAACAGGTTTGTATTGGGCAAGCAAGCTCAATCAATTACAGAAATACTATTGCAAAATGACTCACACACTTTTCATCTTAGACAGTGCAGCTAAGGAGGGACGACTTCGACCCCCTCTCTAATCAAGAACGAAAGCCACTCATCTAAAACTCTATTCTTTAAAATTATCATTTGAAAATAAATTATATTTTCTCAGTACAGAAATAAATACATATCTTCTCTCAAACATAGGAATGAATCATCAACACAGATCTAAATGCTACACCGAATACATTAGCCTACTCACCATCTCATCGGTGAACAAACAAGAATATAGGTGACTAACTGATGCCATCTGCCATGAACAGACATTCATCCAGATATATAAATGCAAATGTACAGTTAGCTGACACCGGATGTCAAATCACACCTCTGGCAAACAGCTTTGAGAAAGTAAAATATTTCTAAGCATTGGCATAACAGAAATCCCCCCCAATGCGCGGCTTATTGGACATCTTCATACTGCAAAGTCAAAGAAACAGAGCTGTGCTTCCTTTGTCGAGTGCAGGTCAGTACAAAATTGTGAAAATCACCACTGAGGTGAGTTTCAGTCTTACAGATATGACAAAAGACCTATAATTCTCTGAGAAACTCACGAGAGATGTAGTCACATCCACATTGTTTGCTGTGCATATACTTAATTAGTGGTCGTAAAGTTAATCACACCCTCTGATTAACAACCTTCCCCACAGCTGTGTTCGGAGTTTACTACACAGACCTGCAGTTCAATCAGAACTACATGAAAATGGAGATGCTGAATACCAGAATTGTTGATTCAGAGATTTAGATGAGAATATTAATACCACTCTCATGTTTAAATATCTAGCTGGAGCCAGCAGCCAGTTAGCTTAGCTTAGCACAGAGACTGGAAACAGCTAGCCCAGCTCTGTCTAAAGCCAGGGAAGACAGGTAGCCTTGGGAAACCCTTCCCCTTTGTTTCCAGTCTTTATGCTAAGCTAAGCTAACCGGTGGCTGGCAGATAAAGAGTGATCTTCTCATCTAACTTTCAACCTCTTTGTTTCTCGTCTCTTCTCAATGACTGGCGCGCAGCATGATATGCTTGAAAGTTCCTTTAGCTATGGCGTATCATTGAAACACATTGTGTGTCTGATATCTGTCAGGCAGATAGTCATTCACGTGTTCATATCTATGAAATGTCACATTTCTAAGAGCTACAGTGGCATTTTCTACAGCAGAGTACGTTCAGGTTCTTCACTCAGCTGCTATGACACCAGAGAGCCATGTATGATAAAGACACTGCCATATCAACTCTTATACAATATGTCAGACCATTACTTGTACTATATAAATGTATGGCATGTATGTATGAACAAGAGAAATAAGCTCATCTCTCAATCCTTCATCCTAAACTTATCACAGGCAGCAGGTAGATACACAGCTAATTGAAGTGGTGGAGGATGACACCAACATACTGTAACATTATCTCACGTCCTATAGCATTATGTGTCATGCCCCGTCAGATGCTACTGCAGGTTCTTGAGGAGGCGTCCATAGCGGAAGTCATAGACATGTCGACAGAAAAACACCAGCTCTGGGTCGACGTCATCCGGCACACAGTGGTGGGTGGGCATTGTGTTGCCAACAACGGGTGGCACAATGAGGGAGGCGGCATTGTCACGTACGCCGTCCCTACGGCGTTTTACCAAGGCACAAAATCTGGGAAAAGCAAAAATATAGTACGTCAAAGTAAATCACCTTCAAACTGTCTGAGAACTGAGAAAACCTGCTTGCTTTTTACGTTAAACGTCTCACTTTTTTTTTTTTTTAGATAATACAGTGGGTATTTGGAAAAGCTTCAAAAAACAGCACTGTAGAATATTCTGAGCAGGACCATGTAATGCTGTGTTTCGTGCAAGTTATATACTGTACTTGCATGAAATACGCTAAAGCCACCACAAAATGTAAATACTGCGTTCTTTCTTACCGGCAATACTGTGCCAATGTTAGGACATAGCATTTGTCTTCAATGCAGGCCACACTGTTCACATCCTGGTGACGAGATGCAAAGATCTCATTCTGGAGAAAAGAAAGTTGTGTTTTAGTGCCATGTTTGCTCCAAACAGAATAAAACTCATCATCCACCAAGACACAAAATTAAACATTTGATCCTTCATGGTCTGCACATGTACACAAGACAACATCTGTCTGTTTCAGTGTACAGCAGCACTTCTGCCTCACCTCCACTTGCAGATGTAAAGACCCCATCTTCCCTCACCTGTCTGTTTTTGCATTTAGCTACAGGAGAAAGATGTTTCCCTTCTTCCTCTGAGCCAAAGCCCTGTTACTATTCTCACACTGCTGCCATGATGTGTTTTTTTGTTTTGTTTTTAGTGCAGCTGAGAAATGAAAGACTTCATGTGGTTTATTGTTTCTGGAGATTTAATAAAATGCAACTTGTTCCTCTGGGATATTACTGACAACAGAAAGCAAGCACAACAGAAAGCTTCCCCCCCAAAATGTTTCCCTGCCTGTGCATGTGTATTTGTTCAGTCACTTACCCTGGAAACCAAATCTCAGAAGTCTTCTCTTGAATTGTAATTTTATTTTGAAGTAAACTTATGGTGTATAAACAGGAACAAATAGAAGACTAAACTAAAGGCAAGAGGCTCAAGAGTAAAACATTGGTGTATTACATACGGCGTGTTGCAAAGTGATCCTCATGTGGTCTTATAAGGAAGCAAAAATGCATACCAATTAAGTCAGAAATTAGGAAAAAATGGTCAAGACTAAGTTGACAACACCTCTACATGACAATTATTTCCTCATATGGTGGCACCTTGTACTGTAGGGCTTCTACCATGGACACTGCCAGTAGATTTGTCTGTAGTCACTTTCATGAAAAGTACAAAACCAACAATGCCTTAGGGTGCTTTCACGCCTAACACCGGAATTTCAGACTTTTCAGTTTGATCTGAACCAAAACTGCAGGTGTGCAACCTCCACCCAGACCAATGATGATGAAAAGAGGTGGTCTCGGTCCAGATCAAACTGAACCATGGTTCGGTTTGTGTCTAGTGTGAAAACATTTTCAGACTTTTGGACCAATTACAGGAAGGTATTTTCAGAGAGGACGGGAGAGCATTCATTCATTTTCCTCCATTCATTCAAACAATGAAAGAAGACAAACACCAACGTCACACACGCCAGTCGATATCAAGTATTGGGATACGCAGCCCACGAGGGGGGGGGGGGGGTCATGTTAAGTTCTACAGTTCGTTGGCAAAATTGGAATGTGAAAGTTAAACCAACCTGATCAAATGTATACAATGTTGCAAAAACATGAACTTGGGAGGGACTTTCAGGTGTAAAAGCACCCTTAATCGTTTTCCACCTACCAACTTCCCTACCCTGAATGTATTTGCATTTAGCCATATTTGTTACTACTGAAGATGTAAATCTTTAAAAATAGGTCACAATATAAATAGTTTCTTTTTAAAAACGAGATAAGTAATGTGGGAAGTTGGGAACTGTGTAAATTGGGCATTTGGTGGGGACTTAATAGGCATTTGTAGAGAGTACTTACAGCAACAGGACTTTTTCTGTGGGACTGACTCAAAATAAACAACAGCGGCCATGTTTGTGATGATGAAGGGATGTGTTACCCAGTACAGTCATCTGGCTCATTGTTTTTAATACAATATTTTTTGGACACAAATGGAGGTTAAAGACACTGAGGAATAAGCTGAGTCAGACTTTGTATACACAGAAAGTACCTGTGAGTGGGATCAATTCATGGTTGGTTTGGGTATTTTCATAGAATTTGTTGAATTTGTTGGCAATCAGCCAAAACAGTTGTTTTGCATTATATTCTCAACATGGTGATTTATGTATGTAAACTTGCTGCTATCATGGTTAGCCTACTTCGAAAGGAGCAATAACTTAACCGTACGCGTGCACGCATGTCATAGGTGCGCTCCTGCACTTACATGAGACTCAACAATCAGCCCTAATTCCCTTTACCTGATGGCTATGTTATTTTCAACTGAGACATTTAAAAGCTAAAATGTTCTTGCCATGCTTACATGCAGTTAAATATACCTTGCACACTGATTTACAAACTATTTGCACACAGTTAACTGGAGCCATGTTACAGGTTTCCTGGTATGACCTGCTGACCACTCAGAAACCAGTATATAAGGATTTGCTTCTCACCTCACAATGTATACTGGGGTTGTGTCCCCCCTGTGTGTGTTCTGGACGGTAGTACCAAAACAAGCTCATCATGAGCTCTCCTGAAGAAGAAGAAGAAGAAGAAGAAAGCACACGCTTCAGTTCGGTTCTTGAGGCACTACAGCTTCTCTTGTGTTTTAAGGTAGAACATGTATCCTACCTGACTCTGGCTCTTCCCACAGAGCTGAGATCTTGGCCACATAAGGCAGAGACTTCTTCCTGGGTCCAGATTTCAGCAGAACAGTGTCTCTCACCTGAATCAGCTCCCCATCCCTCTGGACTCCCTCAAAGCACTTCCTCAGCACCAGAGCCTCCTCTCCCTGGGAACACAGGTAGCAGGAGATACTGACTGAAACTGATAAGCTGTGAGAGGCTGTGGAGTAAAAAGCTCGAGGATTTGATTTGTATTGAATGACTTCTGTGTCTCAACAGAAATGTGGACAGTCAGGTGCTTGGATGAAACTCAAAAAACAGTGAATAAGTTCTAATGTGACAATGATGCGCGTGTGACAAATCATTCCAAACTCTTTTTGGACAGTCAAGTTAATTTACACCATACTTAATTAGCGGCACCATCGTGGCTGCATCACAAAGCACCAGCATGACTTTCTCTACGTACCACTGAGAAAACCTTCTTCTGAAAGGGCAGGCCAACTGGCTGCCAGCCGTTGGTGGTTTTTTGGCGGCTGTTCTTCGGCTGCTTGGCAACTTTTCGCTCTCCGACGCTGGCCGAGATGAGCTTCTGTTTCTTGTCCCTGTTGAGAGGGCGGACAGCCGAGCTGACGCTGCCGGTGCCACGCACGCCAGACCTCGACCCGCTGGGCGATTTGGCACTCTGCGGACACTCCTTCGCCACCTGCAGTGGAGGCTGTGGTTGGCTGGGGTCGGACAGCGGAGTCTGAATGTGGGGCACTGATTGGCCAGCTGGAGGCACAGTGGGAATGGGGCAGCCAGTGAGGATTCTGGGGCTGGGGCAGATGGGGATGGAGGAGGGACTGTGATGGTCATTGAGGGTTGATGGGTAGTCATCTGAGGAAGGAACAGAACAGATAATGAAGTACGGTGACGGAGAACATGTACACAGTCCCTACCATGCTACAGTTATCATCAACCTCACAAGGTTGCATAATAGAGACATGAACAACAGTTATTAGCGCTGCTGAAGCAGGAGACAAAAACAAACACAGCCTCACAATTATAGCCTTTAACAGAGCAGCACCTCACACACACACACACACACACACACACACACACACACACACACACACACACACACACACACACACACACACAC